>JAJKFI010000095.1:1987329-2032189 GCA_029204185.1 Lerista edwardsae
AGAGAGAGAGAGAGAGAGAGAGAGAGAGAGAGAGAGAGAGAGAGAGAATGGTTTTCATTTTTACCTGGTTTTTTCATTTTTCATTTTCATCCTAAGTATGCTGCTATTTGAGCAACTGATTCATTGCATAAGTAGGACAAAGAAAAATGGCAACTGATTTTTTTTTAGGAAGAGGTTCTTGTGCAGCCATTGAAAAGTAATGGACAGTCCATGGTGTGAATATTCCTCATTTTTAACGTTTACTGAGTAAAGTAGATCCACATGTGCTGGACTTAAAGGGAAAGCATTTGATACAATGTAAGATAAATTTTAAATCTAGCGAGCTCTTAACTACACTGGCTGATTACAGAAAGCTGGTTACAGAAAGCCACACAACAATTGGTAGCAACCTCTTATAGATGCCAGCCTCATAGTTTGCTTGGACCTAATCAATCTGAGCATCTACTATTGAAGAGTGGAGTAGCTGATTGTAGCACTCTTTATAGGTGTCTCATGCTCCCTGTCTGCCTATTGCAATGAGCAGTGGCTGTGGTTCCCATAGCCTCAAAGACTCAAGAGCACCATGCAAAGAAACAGAAATTGACCCTTCCTTTTGGGCTTTGGTTCCCTCTTTTCTCTGCTAAAGCAGTACACTGACTGTTGCGTGACAAGAGTTGTGCTTTGAGAAACCTAGGGGAGAGATGTTTGTGTAGCAGTCCTGAAGGGTTGGGTGATGTTCACCCCTTTCTGGAATGAAGTGTGGTGCCTGATCCAACATTTATGCTGCCTGTACATGTCATGCCAACTCAACCAGGCTGTAAGACGACCTCTTATCCCCTCCATAGGAATTCAGGCCTGGCTTTCTATTGGCTCCTAGGCTTTCCCCTAGACTTCTCCTTTAGTATTGTCTATTTTGACTAGCAGCCACCGCCGCTTACCAGGCTTTCATGCAGGGATTTTCCTCTCCAGAGATGCCTGGGACTGAACCTGGAATTTCCTGCAAACAAAACAGGTGCCCCAGCACTGAGCTACAGTCCAGCCATCTCTTATAGTGGAGAACTTATCACTCCACCTGGTGTTCAGACCCAATGGGACTGTTGGCTATTCCCACCGTATTCAAACATGCTATGTTTGCTCATGGGCAGCCTAGTCCTATTTATATGGTTTTGGGAGCCCACAGCTTTCTATGGGCACCAGAATACCACCAGATGTCTCCTTGGAGTGCGGGAGCATTGGCTTCCTTCCCCTGGGTAGACTGCAGCTGACAGCAGTGGGTCTCCTCGGCTGTGCTCCTACTGCTGTGTGCATGCAGAGTTGGAGGTCCATGTTGGCCTGGCCTGAGAGGGAGCACAGAATATGCCGCCATCACCACAACCTCTCTTGGGCCTGATCTTCCCCACCTAGTTCTGCCTTCTCCCTGCCTCCCCAACCCCAAAAAGCTGCACCACCAAGCAGCAGTGCTACTTACAGCCATGGGCTCCATGGCATCCCGGATTGGCACTCGCCCCAGTGCTGGACCTCCCTGCTCTCCGGGAGTTTTATGGCATGTTCGCGACGCCCAGAGCCGGCAGTACGCACATACGGCTAGCACTACAATGCTCAGGGTTGGGCTCTGAATGAGTAATGGAACATAACTTAAAAGCACTGAATGATTTGAGTTGCGTAGCTGATTCATAAGCCATTGCCATCCAACTAATGAGCCATCCAACTATACAGTTTTTCATCGGCAATGTTTGCACATGTTGTTGTTGTTGTCGTCGTCTCCAGCTCTTGAAATGACTGAAAAAAATGTCATGTTTAAACATTGTATTGTCTCTCCCAGGCTTGTATTGTCTGCCGACGCGCATACGCGTGCGCACATACACACAGACAGAGCGCCCAGCTGAGAAACGGGGCCAGCTCATTTGAAAAGATCGGCTTCTGTGAAAGAAACAATTCCCCATCCTTGTTGCGACTGTGTCCTTCTAACCCTTTCCATCTGCTAAAGCTGTAACATGCTGAAGATTCTGTATACGTTACTGTCTTCAGTTGCAGTTTGAAAACGGGGTTTATGGCCAGCCTGCCTGTGCAGCTTCTCTAAACACAAAGCAACCAATGAGGTCACAGAACCATACATTTAAACTCCATTAAAAAATGTCTCTGAGCAGTTGAACGGCGAATACCGATTTTGGGTTAAGGCTGCAAGACAAATGACTCCTTGGTGAAAGAAAATCTAATATTAATTAATCTTCATCAAGGCTGAGCTGGATGATACAACTTATGTGTTGTAATTTTACTGGATTTAAATTGCATGAGGAGGAGAAAGCCTGCTTCTGTGGGGCCGCCATGTGGGTTACATTTGGGTATTGCAGAACCTGAAATAAATGTAATAAATAAAGGGGAAAAATACCCACATTTAATAGAAACGTGTATGCTGAGGTTCTTCATTTTAAGAACCAGCTGCATGCTTTGGATATTTTTTTATTAAAAAATAATAAATCTGGGTAAACAATCAAGATAAATACCACCAGACTGACCAGCTCTGGTCAAATTTTCAAATTCATATGCTCATCCAATATTTTGTCCTGTCACATACCGAAAAAAGAAATTACGTGCGAGACGGAGATCACATTCCTCCTTGAGCTGTACGATCATAAAGAAAGCTTTGAATAATCAGATTAAAAATTGGAAGAAAATGGCAGCAGACTTTCGAATATATGATATCTGCCGTGCCTCTCGTCTATCTCTCGATAGCCAGTCAATAAAAATGATTACAGCTGGCACCTCACAAAATGTAGGCCCTTAAACCATGAAGCCATAATACTGTGAAGGATTTTTTTTTTGACCTTTTCAAATTACATCCAACTGTCTGGGGAATTTCTCAGTGACTAGAGGTAATAAGGTTCAATCCATTTTGCTAGTTGGCTTCAAATTCAGCTTCTCAGAAGCCCTATCTATTCTTTTTATCTTGGCCTTGGCATCCTTTCAATACTGTAATCCGTTCATCTAATCTTGTTTTTTTTTCTTCCTCCCCTCTCAGGTTTTGTGGGAAGATCACACTGCGAAAACTACAACCATGAAAGGTCCACCATTTATTGTGCGCTCCGAAAATGTGATATTAGCATGGGAGGCTAAGCTGGTATGTTGCCTTTTGAGAAGCGCTTGTTGAATTTAATTAGTTTTCAGATTTCCATCTCCAACTTGTGGCTCAGCTCTTGCCGTGCAGTATGATTTATGCTTCAGTTCCTTTCCTGCTACAAAACTTTTTAAACTTCACTTTGCCATTGTTCTCTGCAGAATATTAAGGATTGGGGGGGGGGGAAGGAGTCCAAAGTTCTTCATGTTAAATTGATTTCACTTTAGTTATTACTGTGGGAGTTCAACTGTGATTGGCACAATGGCTCATCAGTCCGTGCATCACCCAAGATGTGTAATTGGACATCTGTTCTAACCTATTCTTTTCGGAACTTCAAGGAGTAGAAAATAAAATAGAAGTTAAGAGCAGGCTGCCTAATGCAAGTACAGAGATTCCTGGCAGAGTTACAGGGCAGCTCCCCTTATATTTCATCTAATCAATACCTTTGCATTACAATCTAGCAAGAGAAGGCTGTTGCTTAGCCACGGCACATAAACATGCCATAAACATCGGCGTGTTTGAAAAGGTCCTTAGAATCATTGTATTGATCTGATTTTTTTTTACTGTAAACACAAAAGTAGTGTTTCCCAAACTGTGGGTTGGGACCCACCAGTGGGTTGCAAACCAATTTTTGGTGGGTCATGAAAACTTTATGAAATATTTAAAAAAAAGTTTGCAAGTACTCTTACCTAGATTGCTGAAGAAAATCGGAAAAGCAGGCAATCTGGATGGAGAGACGAAATGCTGAAATGTCTGAAATGCTCACTTGTGGGATGCGGTAATATTCATACCTCCCCCCCCCCACCAATTAAAAAAAGTCTTCTTATTTTCTGCTTTTCTCTAGTAAAATTGGCATGCTGTAGCTCAAGTGTGAAACCCAGTTTTAGTCTTTTGTCTGGCACGTAAGTTCCTAATTGCACACCTTGCTCTCCAGTTCAGCCTTTTGGGTACCCTGGAATGACCGTAAAGGTTTGGAGGAACAGTCCTTGAACTCCGTTTCTAGGGACAATGCTGTGCTGACCCTTTAGTGCCCCTTCACTGAAATTAGAAATCCAATTTTGGCATGTTAGTCATTCACTTTGATTGGAACCTCTCAGCAGCAGGTGAAATCTGTAATCACCTGTGAAACTTAATGGTGTGTTTATGCACCTTTGGAAGTTAGGGTTGTCAGAGCCAATTCAGGCCTGTGTGCCTCATCTCCTCTTGTTTTGGTTGCCGCTAGTTTATATATATATAACTCTGTCAGTTGAGTGGGTTTCCATCAGGTTATGGTTTTCAGCCACTAGTACTGTATAGACATTTTGAAAGGTGATAGAGAGATTTTGAGCTTTTCAGCTGCCTCAGGCGAAATTCCTGTTGTTGTTTTGTTTACTGCTGTTAGTTAGATGCGAATAACATAGTCGGTTGATAATGGGAGAGGCTCAGGGAAGCATTTCAGAACCCTAAGATGCACACCTCACAATAAGCCCCCTCAGCAGCAGCACCTCCGACAGAAGTGGATGTGCTAAAGTAATTATTCCATGGGGAAAATCCCATTTTTTTTCTGAATGGACATGTCTTGAGGTATTTGCATGGGATTCAATACCATGCATGGTATTGCATGGTTTCTCCTTGGAGAAACTCCCCTCCTGCGAGGCTCCCTGTGAGGACTTCTGCCTCCAGCCACTTCCTGGGTCTCTGCAGTTCAATTAGGGACCTCTCTGCTGAGATTTGCAGGAACCAGGTCCCATTGAACTAGTTGTTATTTTTCAACAGCTATTTACTGGGCACCCCTCCTCTGAGGCTCCCTGTGAGGACCTCTGGCTCCAGACACTGACACTCTCTCTGCAGAGCAGGTCCCATGGAAAAACAGGTGGTTCTCTGCAGCTACACTGGATTTTCAGTGGTACCCCCCACACCTTCGAAGCAATGCTCTGCAAGTCTCATCAACAACTAGAGCTGGTTGTGCTCAGTGAAGGAAAAAGCGTTGTTTCGTATTGGGATTTCCTTGGGATGCTGACACGAGACCTCCTTCTGCATATGATTGTATAAGCATCTCACAGTCTTAGCACCCCAGACAGAAACTCATAGGGCTGTTGCTGAGGGGTGGAGAGGGCTGCTGAAGGTGTTCAATGGTTGAGGTGCCTCAGGCCAAATCCCTTGGCCTGCGTGCATAGCATGAGTCTGAAAAACCGAATGTAAGTGAAAAGGATTTCAAAAAGACAAGCGCAAAACCAGATCCCCAAGCAAGGGACATCCTGAGCAAGGGACAGGTGTAAGGTGTGCACCTATGTGGCTGACCCAGGTATGGGTGAAGAGAGGTCTGCTTCCCTTGAGGATGAGGTTGAGGGGGAGAGATGGAGTTTCTTTCGTTATTTAGGCCTGTTTTTTCTTGCTGTAGTAAATAAGGCTGCAGTGCCTTACCCAACGATGTGACAGCCTCTGCCTCTCCTCCCACTCTCCAATTTTGTCGCGGGACACTCCCTCCCTGTCACATTTCTCCTTTCTCCCTATCCCCGGATTTCTTTTCCAATCCAGAGCTAGGAAGAGAAGGAGAAGCAGTGGCGGCAAGGCGTGATGTGCCCCTCCCCTACCAATCTGCTCTCTGAGATTGGCAACCCTCATGGATGGGCTGGTATTAGTGATTACTGTAGGATCTGCACAGCAAGGTTTCCATGGAATATACCAGCATGAACATTGGTGACATTGTAACCAATGGTGACGTTGTGATCAACCAGTGGTTCTTTATTGGAATTCCACAGCAGTGTACTTTTTTGTTTCCCATGTACCTTCAGTTTTTTAAGGAAATAAAGGGTGTAACTTGGAAAATATGCATAGGTCCCAGGAAAAATGTCTATTTTGCTCAATGAATATGTGAAAAAATGACACATTGGATACATAGTAAAGAGGGGTCAAGAATGGCCCCCCAGGGAGGCATGTCCAGCCAGCTAAGCTTTGGGCACACCACACCTCCCGAGGCAGCCAACCGCCCAGGCACGTGTACCCTCCGTGTCTCAGGGAGGCCAGCCAAACCACAAAGGCAGCAAGGTTCAGAATTCTGTAATTTTTGTGCATATTTTAAGACAAAAAAGGTAGTTGTGACTGTTAACATTGGGTTATGGTCAAGTAAGAGAAAGCAAAAGCAGAGGGGGAGAAAGGCAAAGGCCACCCACAGCCAGTGAAGAGTTTCATAGTTGCTTAGTTTGGCACATAAGCCAGACCTGAATAGGTCTTACCAGTCTTAAGGAGGACAAGCTTAATTCTACGGGCATAAAGGCTACTTTCCTGCCCATCAATGATAGTTCTGGCTGAAATCTAGCTGGTGCATTACATGTAGTCAATGTGAACTTTCAATTGCTGGGGGAAACAGGATTTGTACCACAATCCAGCTGGGGAAATTTGAATGCCAACGCAGATCTATGAATGCATGTCACTGCTCTACTGAGTCACATCTGTGGTTGATCTAGCCCAACATTGTCTGCTTTGAGTACTAGTGTATCTACATCTCCAACTTTAAAAAAAAAAAATCTGCAAGTATAGCCATGGGAAAATCTTTGTTGGGACCATGATGAGGGGTGGGATTCTCCATTCTTCCCCAGCCTATGGTCCCTATCCAGACTGGAGATCTCATGGCCGCCATTTGTGAAGATGTGCGTTCACACACATCTAGAGTGCATTTTTAGTTTGGCCCAGAGACCCTGGGATATGATACCTTTATATGCAAAGCAAAACTCTCCCGCTGAGCTCTGTGCTCCCAGATATGCACCCGGATGCACATTCATCTCTGCATTACAATGATCAGCCGTGCTCCACTGAATGTTTGATGCAGACGGGAATGTGTGTCCTCATTAAGAGTCACTCATTGCTGCACATGAGCAGGTGCACATGACTCGTTCTGCATTATAATGGTCTGTAATAGCATTTTCTCTTAGAATCCTCTAACATACCTGCAAAAGTTTGATTTACTTCTGTAAATGCATGTTCATGGCATTGTTCAGTTGGGCATGTGCTGAGTGCTTTTCTCTCACATCTCAGCTGTAATAATACTTTTCATTCCTAATATGGAATACTATCTGAGCGGATAATGAGTCAAATACTGAACTAGAGCAGCAGCAGTTGTTAAAAAGAAGAAACAGTCTGGATAAAGATTTATTGTTATGTTCAATAAAGAATGTTTGCCTCATTTTTGTACTGGAAAGATCCACATGCCATGACTTCCTTCCTGCACCTGTGTAGGTGCTGTGGGTCAGGGTTTCATAGGGGGTGTAAACTAAGACGTTACATTAACACTGCAGTGTGCAGGGGCCCTGCTAGTGCTATGCACCATTCTCTGTACTTTAGGACTTTCAGTTGAAAATAAGATCATTTCTGAAATTATTATCTTTCCTAATGAGCCTGATCTCTCATAAAACAAAAAGAGCATCATCAAATAACAGTGTTCAAAAGGTAAATGGTCCATGTTTTCTCATGCTGTCTTCCTTCACAATGATTTCTTTATAGTCCAAAGAGTGCTACCCTGATAAAGAAAATGAGCATTGGTACAGAGGAAATGAACTGTCCAATTATATTCCTTAGTGAACCATGACGACAGATTTCTCTGTTTTTGTGCCTGTTTCTCAGAAGTAATAAATCTCATCACAGTCAGCACTGCAGAAAACACTCATTTGGCTGCAATGAAGGCATAAATATGTGATATTAAAAACACAGATTTGGACAGTGTATCTTATTCAGTACTAGAAGCAGTACTAGAAGACCCTTCCTTTCAGAAACTTTTTTCCAACAGGAGATTTGATTCTGGCATATGTGACATACTGTATATACTCATGTACAAGTCAATGTCATGGATAAGTCAAAGGCACGTTTTAAGCCAAAAATAATAGAAGTTCTTATGACCCGTGGTTAAGTCACGGGTAAGACTAAGGGGTTTTTTTTTTTTGTTAATTCTTTGAAATTGACTTAACAGTAGTTGGTCTGAGGCAGCAACAGAAAGCCAACCCCACTCCCCCCAAAATGAAACAATTTCACTTTCTTCTGAGGCAGCACAGAAACGGAGCTCTTCTCCAAACAAGAAGAAAGGGAGATGAAGGTGCTTAAGGGAGTTGTAGGCTTTGTGAGGAACACAGTCCAGCACACCTATAGCAGCAGCTCTCATAATGACTACAATTCCCATAAGCACCTACACCTCTCTGCCTCTTTGGAGAAAAAGGAAAATGGCTTCTTTTTTGTTTGCCGTCTACTGGTGTGTGAGAACAGAGTAATTGCTCTGTTTTTTCACCCCTGCTTTCTACTTAGCCCAGCCCTCCCTCAAGCTGTTATTAGAAGTTTTATTGACTGTATTGACCTGTATAGAAGTTGATGCAAGTTTTCAAGGTCAATTTTCAGGCATAATTTTTTAGACTTACACATGGGTATATAGGGTAATAATATTAGGAATATACAGAGTGATTTTTGCTCACCTCCTACCAATCTTTCTCCCCACACATCTTAGGTTCAGAGAAAGAGCATCAGATGTCAGGTGTTTGAGCCGTGGCATCTCTCTTTGACAGGTGAATTGATACATCACAATGAATTTGTCATTAAGGAAGAGCTTAAAGCCAGACATCTCTCCCCACTGCCATAATGGAGATCTGTGCAGCAATGTCAGCTACATCGGTTCCTGCTCACAGCAAACAACCTTGCTGCACTAATAAATAGGAACTTGGAATGGCAAAAGCCTCCTGTTTCACAAATCTCATTTCTGCACCCTTGTAGAGATTAACCATGGCAGGAGAAGCCATTAGGGCGAGTATATGATTGGTGTGCTCAAGGTATGTCTTCAAAGGCAAGTTTTGTTTCTCTCTGGCTGGAGCAAATTAGTCTTCATGAGATGAGCTTCCTGACACTGACACAGCCGACTAGACCACAGTTTGCCAGCCTTATCATAGGCATACAAAATGCCTCTGGGCAATAGCACACTTGAGAATCTCAAAGTAGTGTCACTGCTGTGAGGTACATTTACGTATCTTCTTCTGAGGGCATGCTTTGAAAAATACATGGAACATCTCAGTCATAATAGAAAATTCCCTATAAAGTTGCAAATAATAATCCAGAAAGACTGGCATAATTTTTAATGAATATAAGATTTTAGGACTGTGCCACACTATTAAGGATTTTAATATGGATTCTGGGATGTCTAGTAAAAAGTCAGCATCAGTAAACAAATTGCTTTTTTTTTACCTTGTTGCAGCAAAATCACTGATGTTCCCCTATCTTTAACAAGGTTTCCCCAATATTCACAGTTTCAGGTATCCATGGAGGAGTCCAGAATGGAACCCCAGCGGATACTGGGGCATGCCTGTATATTTTTCTATATTCAGATTACATTTAAACTGACAGCGCAATCCTACAGGGTGTGCAGCATTGTTGCAACGTGTTTGCGTTGGTGCTGTGCACTTAGTGCCAACGCGGGGGCGCCGAGCAGCACCCCCGCATCATTGCGCCGGTGCTGTGCCTCCCTTGTGCCGGGCAAAGCCTGCTGGTGCAAGAGAGGCACCATGTTGGGACTGGGGAGGGAGAGGATGGGGGGAGGGCAGTTCTGGGTGGACTGCGGGAGGGCTGTGGACGTGCCGGCAGGCGTGCCAGCTTGGGACAAGGGCAGGCTTGGGATTCAGCCTAACCCTGTCCGGGAGGCCGTGTGGCCCCGATTCAGGCCGTGCGGTCTTTTTGGATCTGCGCAGATCCAAGGAGCACACAGTGGAGGCTGGCGCACCCCCCCTATAGTAAGGGCACAAAGGTGCCCTTGCTGCGGGGCGGCGCCAGCCTCCCTAATACTGTGTTGGATCTGAGGCAGGCCTGCCAGCCTCGCCATTCCAGCACAGTATAGGATTGCGCTCTGAATGTCAGCCAGGTCAGAACTGTCCTAATGTTTTGAACTTGCCCACCACTACTATCGTTTTTGCTACCAAAGAGAACTTGAAATTACAGAAGGGATTACTCATTCAGGGCCCAATCCTGAAACCTTTGTCGCTGGCGGTACGCATGTACCACTGACTAAAAGGGTAGTAAATGTGCCGTAAAGGACGTTTGTGGTGTTGCAGAAGGAGGGAGTGCCGGCGCTGGGTCAGCAGAACGCCTCAGTGCTGGGCAGGCAACCAGCCAGGGTTCCAGCTGTTTTGGGGGGGGGAGACAAGGAGGAGGGAAGATCAGGCCCAGGACGGGCGGTGGAACCCCCTCCCGAACTAGGCAACCCGACACGGGCCTCCTTGACTGTGCGCCCATTCAAAGACAGGCACAGGCGAAGACAGGCCGATGCTCCGTTCCTCCGAGGACACCTCCAGTGGTATCCCAGCACCCACAGGACCCAGTGGGTAGCATTTGTTGCTTCCAGAGCTGTGGGCACTGGGCAGCTTGGGATTGGGCCACTCATTCCTGAAGTTTCTGACGTTATGTCAATTACAACAGCCTCTTGCATAACACAAGACCTGTGATGACATCTAAACAGGTGATCTCAGTGATACTGATATAGACAAAATGCTAGCATTTTATGTAACAATGTATTCTGCTGCAATTGTAACACTGACTTTTTCTTTGTGCATATAATAGTAAAATGCATTACTTTGCATAGTAAAATGAAGTATTCTCCTTGTTACTAGAATTCATGATTTCCATTGGTTTTCTGTGTAATTAGGAAACACATCAGACCTTGTCAGAACTGATCAACTTTATACTTTCATTTTCCATCAGTATTGACAGCTATCAAAATCTGTTTTGTTCCAATGGCTTCTTTAAAAAAAAAAATTAAAGCAGCATCTCATTCTTTGCCCATGATTTTCAACCACTGTGTCTCAACACATTGGTGTGCCGTGAGTGGTCTGTAGCTGTTCCATGGCGGTTTGACGAGAGGTCCTATATGAGTAGACCATGGCGGGGATCTGAGCCCTGGTGTGCCTTGACAATTGTCAGAGAACCTGATGGTGTGCCTTGACTATGGTAGCGCCATCTCAGCGTACTGTGATATGAAAAAAAAATTGGAACTAGCCGATTGTCACAGTTTCAAGGACACTTAATGGAAAGGGTTTTTTTTAAATAAATGTGCAGCACAATCCAAGGCCTGTGTTGGGCTAATGCACATCCACTGCGTCCTCCCAGCCAGCATGAGAATCGCTGGGCCAACGTGGAGAGCAGTGTCGGCCCAGTGACACCGCCAGGACTGCAAAGGAAGTTGGTCCGGTGCCAGCCACGTACGGCCAGCACGGGACATTTTTGGGACGGGGGAAGGCAGGAGGAAGGCAGAGAAATGGTGGAACAGGGCAGGGTGCGGGGCATGGAGGGGATGGAGCCCGAATCTGGCCATTACACAAGATTCTAATTCCTGTCCCCAGGTTGCACGGCCCCAATCCGGGCCACAGCAGGGCCCTCGGTCTTGCGCCTGCTGAACAGTATGTGCAGAGCCAAAGAGCCACATTGGCCCCAAAATATTCCCCTTGCCCTATGGTGAGCTCCATGCAGTCCAAATTTGCTTTTGGATGCTGGCCTGCCTGTTCCTATGCAAGTTAGGATTGTGCCTTACGACATACAATTTTGTTTAAAAATCATCTGAAATATAAGGCAAAATCAAGAGAGGAGCATATATTGTTTGCATTAATGACATCAGCACATATCAATACAAAGAGCATACTGCATTATAATTAGCTTGAAATCCAGAGTCGTTTAAGGAATTAATTGTGTAACTGAACATCTTAATCCATTAATGCCTTTGGGTCTAATGATCTGTAATGTATAGAGAGAACAAGTTCAGCTGCCCTAATGTTAATCTCTCCTTGCTTTATTTTCAGATTTAGTTAGTTCTTTTACAGGGATGGGTATATTTAATGCTCAAGAGATCCTTAAACATAATGCAATTATTCTCTATGAGACATATAACAAATATTTTTGTAGGGAATAGAAATGGTAAAGGTTGGTCACATCCAATGACTCATATTATCCAAAGCTATAAAACCTGAAAATACATCTTAGCATAGTTGGATATCTGCTATTTTTGTTTACCATCAGTCCATGTAACCTGCATAATTATCTGTTTTCTTAGAATGGAAAAAAAAATGTAATGTTGAATCTGCGGTGGAAAAATAAAACAAAACACAAAACCTGTAGGAGAGATCTATGTACATTGAGAGTACCAAACAGTGCACAATCATAATTAGAAGAAAAAATGACTTTCTTTGTTCATTCCAGCATATATGTCTGCTGGTGGTGTGTGTGTGTGTGTGTGTGTGTGTGTGTGTGTGTGAGTGAGAGAGAGAGAGAGAGAGAGAGAGAGAGAGAGAGAGAGAGAGAGAGAGAGAGACCAGCATCTTAGAAAATAATGCAATTCAGACTGAAGAGAATTACTGCCTAGCAGATTCTATTTATCTGTAGCTTAAAAAGCAGCTGCGTTTTTGTACAAACCAATGAATGTGGCAGTCCTACTTAAAGGTGGAAGAAAAAGAACACTGCTTGTTTTGTAATAAGGGGATTTTCAATTTAAAAGTGAGAGAGGGCCTGTTGTGTGAAGTATGGTTATTACATTCACTGTATTCTATCTCAGCCACCAGGAGGCTAATAATGAAGGCGTCAGGAAAGGAGACCAGTGCCATGAGGGTTATCTCTCAGCCCCAGATGCTGGATAAGTTGGAGAAAGCAGAATCGCTTCTGGATGACATTCAGGTCTGAATGATGATTTGGAGGGGGAAAAAAGACTATTCTGTCCAAGGTAAACAGTCCATTTCACCTGACAGCTGTATGTATTGCTCTAGAATATGGGTATATAGATATCTATAAAGTTCACTTTATCACTTTCAGGTTTTCCCACTTCTGTGTGGCAGTGAGCTTTTTCAGCAATCTGTTCTGGAGACAAAGAGACGCCCAGCCACGCCTAAAGAAACGCTTTGGAAGAATTGCCAGGTTCACTTTTAATAATGAGAGAAAAATGACCCACATGGAGTCAGCAGAAAATGAAAAAGTCGCAAGCCGACTGCGAATAATTCCCGCCAGTGCCAAAGGGCTAGCTGAGAAATGGCTTTGTGAGGTGAATCTGTTTAGCTCTTACTTTGGATTTTGTAACCAGAAAAAGATCTCTTTTTCCTTTTAGGAACCATGAATTATTTAATAATATTTAAGCCTATGCATATGTTTAGGTTCAATGGCTGTGAGAACATTTGTCTGTCACCACCATGTTGATCGTTGACCGAGCAGAGATCATCTTTATTGTTGATGTTTATGGCAGCTCATTTAATATATGCAAATTTGCCCAACTAGCCATCAAAAATGCTCTCAGGGTGGGAGACTCAAATAAATGTGTGTGCCTGAAAAAAGCATTTATGTGAATGTGTGTACGTGTCTTTGTATGTGTCCTTGCTTCCTTGTGGTAATTCCTATTGTTCATGGCTTCCTTTTTATTTTTCCAAAGGGACGCACTGTGATTTCAATTCTTTCCCAAACAAGTTAAATATATCACTGTATTTAACTTGAGTTCTGTGAATAAAGTTTAATTTTTCCATACATGTATGCTAAGGAGACACAAACAACATACATGGCCATATGTGAAGCATTACTCACACAAGTGTATCCGTTTTCAGTACAAACTAAGTCTGAGGGTCTCTGTCAGGATTTTCCCTCCATTTTGTTTTACTTTACCACATAAGCAAACTCTGAATCAAAATAAGTCTTTTGAAATCCTAACCCCCAAACCTATTTCCAGGGCTGTTCTTTTCCTTTGTGTTCAGAGGAGCGTCAGGTATGCAGACCTCCTTTTTGTTTTATTTTTATTAATATTGGAGGCCGTGTGAATCGTCCCTGCTGAATCTGTCCTGTAGCTCTTTGCTTCCCTCTTTTCATTTCAGCCTGGCAGCCAACAAGGGAGCGCAGCTGAGGCAAACAATTTCCTTGCTTCCACAAATAAAGGCAGCCCCACAGTGCAAAGGCACTGAAGGCAACTGAAGGCAACCTCAGGCAGTGGTCCCTTAAGAAGTCCTTCAGAATGAAAGGATTAATTTGGCCAAGAGCCAATTCCGTTAGGTGAATTTTGGCTGGCTGAGCAAAGCACAATAGAGGGAAAAAAATCTCCTTCTCTTCTCCTCCCTCTTTCCAAAATAAAAAAATAAAAAGTTTCATGACTGTGGGTTTCCCACATATCTGAGCCATGGGATCTCACTAAGCCAACTGAGCATGAATCTTCTTCAAAGTCACCCTTTCAAAAGGAACAAGGAAACATCTTAAACCACAACACTGTAAAATCCCAAGGTAATTTAGGTGCACTGGGCACAAATTTCCCAATGAAATATATGCTTATAGAAATCTCCTACAGAAACCAATGGGATTCAGACATGCTTGCGTTTGCATGAATTGTGGCAATTTAATCTTAATTTTGCCACATTGTTTCTAAAAGATCGGCAGACATTTACAAAGGGACCTCGATCTAGCTCTGCTTACAGAAAACCTGTCACACAGAACTCAAGGCATGGTATCTCCCCCCAAAGCCAAAAACGTCCAGTCAATTCCACATACTGTGAGTGAACATCACAGTGACTTTGCAAATGCAACTACGTATCCACATGGATATTAGCACACGCATAGGTTGGGTGCATGGAAGACAGTTTCTCTGTGCAGAAAGGCTTTAAAGTTGCAGAGATATATCAATATGTCTATATATACATGGCAGTACATGACCATCCCAACATATTTCTATGGTGCTCATTTGGAGAAGAGAGCAAAATTCGTAACTGCAGATAAAGAGTCTGTATATGATGAGTAGGGAGTAGAATTACACCAATTAATTGGGGATTAGACAAATATTTTGATCCCGGCTAGATTTGTATGTGTTGTCAGTGCCCTTCAAAATGAGAGAGAGTGACAATGGCTGATGAGCTGCTGTGCATATTTTAACTCATCTCATTTAAAACTCACCTAAAAACATATTGGAAGGTTTGGGAGTGCATTAATCTGGACCTAATTAGTGCCTATTTGTTCCTCAAAAGTGCAACCGGAGATTAATGAATATAAACTAGTGTTTCATATGCAGTCTTTAAATCATTTGCATGTTTTATGCATGATAATTTAATTTATTTATGCACTTCCTTTCGTTTATGGGTTTCCTGTTTAGATTTATGCTAACCATATTGGGTTCAAGCAGAAATAGGATTTGATAGGCATTCCTAGAATTGGTCAATAATATGAAGGTGGATTTTAGTGGTAATCATTAACTACAAATTAAAATTAATCCTAACACTAGCATTCTTTTACTAAAAGTAAACACCAACTATTTTATTTCAAGTTTTGATTTTAGCTTTTGGAGATACTTTAGGCAGAGACTGTACTTTCTTACCTAAGTGTAAGGGTCATCGAATTCAATGGACTTACTTCTGAGTACACACACATAGGATTGTGCTGTTAGTATAGAAGCAAAACTATTCCCAAATGGCTTTGAATGTGAGCTAACTCATTTTATTGACTGCTCAATCACCCTGGAGGCTTGTGTTTCAGCTTGGCCAATTAGTAGGAATGAGAACAGACTGTGAATCACTGCATTCATTCCAGGAACCCGTATAGTCCTGTCTTGATTTTGGAAATAATAGTGCAAAATCATGTCTTCACTGACCAACAGCAATATGATGGTAGCTAGTGGCTTTCTCATAGATTGGAACATGGTTTGTGAGCTATGCCTCTTACAGCACTATGTTTGTCATGTCCATCCCACCACTCCTGTTAATCAGAGACAGTTTAGTGCATGCTGGTGTATGCTTTTTTTTGCCGCCGCCCCCCCCCCCAGCAAACTCCATGTTTGCAAATGGCCACATCAGGAAGTGACAGTGGGAAAGGGTGAGAGTAGTCTTCCCAGTTTTCGAGCTTCTTTTTGTAGTTTTCTTGTCTTTTTTCTGTGTTCCAAGATGTCTGTTCCAGTGTTATCTCTCTGTGGTGTCCTTGTCCATTCAGTGAAATTCAATGGTTGTGTGTTGTGACTGCTCCTCACTCTGTTGAGCTAGCAATCTCCCTGAAGCCTAAAGTGCTGCTAATTTGTGATGTAACCATTGTGGTGTGTTTCTTAATCATTGAAATGTAGTTTTTTTTAAAAAAATGTTGAGTGATATAGCATGAAAGTCTCAGTTAGTTTGGAAATGGTTGTGAAGTCATGTGAAGAAAATCAGTATTGCATCTGATCAAGATAAATTCACTTTAGTGTTTTATGGCTTTTTATTCCTATGTGATAGTAATAAAGTCTCATGTAGGGATGGAAGCCATGAAATACATTGTGAAAAATCATCAACTAAGGTGAGCCATCAGAATAGATGCATTGTGGTAGTGGAGCTGCTAACAATTATTGGAAACTGATGTAGAATGTTGTCTTGTTGATCTCTACCCTTGTGCTACTTCTTTATTGCCTCTCCCTTAGAGTTTGAGGGACAAGGGACCTAGTTTCTAACAAGATAATTCATCTTTTAAGCCAGCATCCGTCTTATATTTTTATGCATTCTTTAATTTTTGTTATTAAAACCCCTCTGCATGAAACACTGAATTATACAGACTATACAACAAAGAAAAACATTGAATCAATAGAATCTGTGGCATTAAGAGATGGTCCAGATTTCTTTACTCCCATACCCAGGGAATTATCTCACTGGTAAGATAAAGTTGAAGCAAAAAAAATCCGTTTTTTTTCCATTGGCGCATTTTTCCTAAAGGACTCAGTTCCTTTCTTGGTCTTGAGACAAGACATGATTTGGGGGAGGGACGTGGAACTGTGATTCTAGGGCCGGTCAGGAGCAACACAAGAACAATCACATCCTCACATTTGTTGACATAGTGCATGTTTACAAACATTATGGGACCCACATTGGACCAGCCATCCGCAGTGGTTCCTTTGCCAAGGTAATGTTAGAATGTAGTCTAAGAATGTGTCTGAATGCATTACTAAACATTCCTCCACGCTCACAATTTGCTCAGTATTGTCAGTTATCTAACTCTCGTTAGATAAGATCTGAGTGGTGATACTGACCACGATATTTTTGGGAGAACATTCAGGACTGTTACAGTTGTGGACTCTTTTTACCATCTATTTTTTTTGTCCTTTTCCGATTCAAATGACATTTAATAAAACATATTTTTGTAACTTTCTGTCTTCTGTTTCTCTCAAACGCAACACATGTGACTTCTTGTTTATCTCTGTGACGCTGTCATAGTTGTCTATTCTGATGATGCAGCAGCATCAAAGGACACAAGGAAGGAATGTTTCCCATTGCATCCCAGCTCAATTTAGATTTAGATGAAAATGTGAGCTGTTTGAACAAAGTGACACACCACATTTGATCTTAATTAAAACCACAGTTGTCCTTTGAAGCTGGCTATTATGGACCACCTTGCTTTACAAACTTCATAGATGTCTGGCATACCAATGTAACCCCACACATACACAACCCCCCCCACCCCTAGAATTCATAATGCACAATCACCAGAAGTTCAGTTGAAGTATACCGTATGTGGGCAAGGAGAATGAGTTTAGGACTACAGGTCCTTTAGAACTTGCAAGCTGGTACGAATTCTATGACACAGAGTTGCATGGATTGAAATTCTTCAAGCGTTAAGATTCAATTCCTATTTAATTGGAATCTGGCTGTTGCTGAGGCTGATTTGGCTTCTCGAATCTCTGATATCCACTCCCATACTAAAGTGGCAAAACTGAAGCAGGACTTTTCTTTCTTTCTTTTTTTTAACCTTCCTTGCATTGTGAGCTAGAGGTGTGAACAGTTTTTGTTCGCTTCAAGGAGGAATGAGGCACTTTGGGGAAAGAATACATTAGAAATCTTTGCCCCTTCCCACTCAGTGTGTATGTGTGCATGCGCCTGCACAAGTGCATGTATTTAAAAACCAAGAAGCCTTGCTCCAGTTCAGTGAATTAGGTATCCATTTACAGATGAATAGATTTTTATTGTCATCCGATATGAGTCATGCACACAATACTCAGAGATGCAGTCAAGTGTCCTAACTACTCAACCATTTTGCCTTTCATCTGTGAAGTTGCTTACATCCATTGTAACCAGGACATTATGGTCCTTTGCAACTAGCACACCATTAATGTTATGCCTGGATTGTGTGGCAGAAAATCACCCATGTGAAACTTCACCTGACCCTCAGTGAGTTTATGACATTTTTTAATTGTTTTGACTGTAGTATAATGGGATGAGTAAACTAGCTAACTATCCAGTGACCTGATGGGGTCACAGATCTTTCAGCCCTGAATCAGAAACTATATAAGGTATCTAGGAGTCAGATTAATTATAACTGCTAAATTTTCTGTCCTAGAAAGGTTTTTATTTAAAAATGTTTATATCATATCTTTCCACCCACATGGGCATTCAGGAGGCTCAAACAGCTGTTAAAAACATCAGAAAATAACTAGATCACCAATGCAAATAGTCAATATTCACTATATAGACAAAGCTAGTGATGGGCTTTTGGAACATACAGTTGTATGGAGGTATGTTTGTGTACCTTTATAAAATGCAATAAAACACTGGTTCAGTGGCATTCCTAGAGGGGAGCAAAATGCTAAGTTTTTCAGGAGCCTGAACTCCTGTGTAAACCAACCCCCAAAGCCTTTCAAAGCTGTGAAAGCAAGGTGGAGGAGACGCCTTGCTTTGCTCTCATAGCCGCGAATGGCTCTGAAGGTGAGGGAGAAGGATCACTTTACACAGGAGTTTTGAAAATACACAGAAAAACGGTGTTCTGCTTCCCTGCTAGGAACATCATTGCACTTGTTAATTTGGAAGACTGTTCTTACAAGAATCATTTGTGCACAACATGGACAGTGTGTTTTGCCACGATCCAACAAGAGAAACTCTAGTGCAATGGTTCTTAAACGTTTTGGCACTGGGACCCACTTTTTACAATGGCAAACTGTCCAGGACCCACTGGAAGTGATGTCATGGCCAGAAATGGCGTCATTGTGATGCCAGAGCCTGCTGCTTTCCTGAGAATGCAGCAATAAGTTGGGTTACGTCTCAGCCATTTTCCCATAGCAAAGTGAATCAGAAAGGGGAAAAAGTCTATTTATAAACTTGACACAAGTAAAACAACCACACAGCCCTCCCCCTTTCCAGCATCCCATATTCCCATATTTTCAATATGGCTGCTTTAGCTGCTTTGTGACCCACCTGAAATTGGCTGGCGACCCACAGTTTGGGAACTACTGTTGTAGTGCATATTGCCTTCTCTGCACACCAGATAAGAGGAATGAGGGGATAATCCCTCCTCTCTCTTTCTGGTTCTCAGCCAGATGACTGCACTCCCAAGGACAGAGCAGTGTGCCTAACCATTAATTTGATTACTAAGGCACTTTGCATCTCACCTACAGTACACACCTTTGGGCATGTAGCAGGTCTCAAGAACCTTGACACACAGGCTGTTTGTTAACTTTGTGCCTAGACATGGGTGTGCTGAAGAGGAACAGAATGGGTAGATATCTCTGTGTAAGGTGTGGACAGGTCTTAGATCCCACATAGTGGCTGGCCAGTACAACACATCTGGAAGAAGGATACCAGGCAACTGGGGATAAAAGGCAGCTGCTGAGCTGTGAAGTGATGCTGCAGCAGAAGTGACACCCTCTCCCATATCTTGAAACTGTGGTCAAGTTCTGCACTTTCTCTTCTTTCATTTGCAGCAAATGACCTTCCATATTAGAATAAAGTGCTTATTTCTGGCCATCCACTGCTTAATGACATCACTTCCTGCTTAATGATGTCAACTCCTGGCCCTCAGCAGATACCATGAAAGCTATTTGGCCTACTTTATGAAAAGAGTCTATACAATCCAATGGAGTCGAGCTCCCATTTCACAGAGCTACATTTACAGGCAAGTTGAGTATTAACGCCTAATATTTGCAAGTGAACTTCTTGTGTTAGGGAGACATTTTGAACCATGAGGCGTTATCTTCCCCCCGCCCAACCCAACCTTCTTACTTCCTTTCCCTGCATACACGGTTGTAACATCAGCTGGTCTTCCATGGAACCTAATGGAAAACAAAAACAAAAAGGAATAACTAAAACAATTACAAAAAGGAATACTTGAACAAATGAATTGCCAAGCAAATTGCTTTTTAAGCTGTCCCATTGGTGTGCTCATTATGAGTGTCATAGCATGAGCCATCTTTGCATTTATTGGGCAAGAAAATGGACTCATGTAATTTGCCAAGCCCCCTCTGGCCCCTCTAAGGGGTCTTTAGAGGTGCACACTGCTTTTGCCCTCCTGCCATTTCCCTGCAAGGACCTTTGGAAAAGCAGCTGGAAAATGAAAGCAAGCAAGAGGCAGGAAAAGAAGTGAAATAACACCAAGACAAGTGCTTCTGTGATTCACTAATTACAAAACAAATCCACTCCTCTAAGGAAAAGGATTGCTCATTTCAAACAAATGACTGAACTTGCCTTCCAGCTGGATAGCAGCAACGGGGGGGGGCAGGTGAGGAAAAACTGCCCTACCAGAGTTATTTGAAGTGTCACCATTGCTGTGATCCTACGAACACTTACAGCCCATGGGCTCCAGCTGGTCAGAGCCTATGGGTTGTAAGTGTTTGCAGGATCACAGCCCTTGCAGCAGGAGTGGTGGCAAAGAACTACAGTAGGGCAATTCACACACCCTCATGGCATGTCCCTGTTGGAGAGGGTGCTACGGAGAGGGCAGACGGCTCTTCTTCAGAATATATACTCATGGTATATATGGCTACCGGTACAGGTAATGCTTCTGGGCCACAGAATTGAGAATGGCATAAATATACATTGCAATCTACAAATCATTCTAGTCCAAGCCAAAGGACAGGGGACTTGAGATTCCAGATTGTCAAAGCAGAGCTCAGGTCCCTTGCAATTTTACTGTCGTCAAGCTCTATAAGGTGGCATCCAGACAACAACATCCTCCATGATTCACGTTCTGTGGTAGCACTAAGCCAGAGACGGGAGGAAGAATCTCCTGGAAGAGATTCCACGTTGCATGGGACTTTTCTGCAGAACACCCTCTTTGGGATGGTGCCATCCACACGGATGATGCAAGATCCTAGTCTGCTGTTTGGTATCAGTGCCCTTGACCGTAGAAACTCCTTGGCCTGAAAACAACCAAAAGATCAATTTACAATTATTGTAAATTGAAGTGGTGGGCAGGGGATACCACATGCTCCTCTTAAAGTAGCCTCATTCTGACCTCTTATCAGCACTAAATAGAGGTGGCTGATCTTTCAAATGCTAACCCGAACCCTAACCCGGATTTTGTGCCCTGCATTCACTAACTTTGGTTCATCTATACCGACTCCCCCTTCATTTATTGTCCTGTTCTTCATAGCAATTGGGTTTCTTGTTGCATAAACAAACACATAACCAAAGTAGAACAAAACACTGTACTCGTAGCCTAAAGCAAGTCCAGTATAAGTTCAGTTACCCAGCATGCCCAGGGAACAGGGGTTGCAGGTTACCCAAATATGCCAGTTAATGAAGCTTCACAAGACTTACACGCGCCCCTCCCTGACAGAGCTCCCTCTGTTCTCTCACATACCTGACAGGGCTCCCCCTACTGGCCCGCTTTGGTGTCACAAGGACATGGATCATCTCCATTCCTGGAGGGCCTTCGTGAAGATAGAAGGAGGGCAGAATGGCATAACAGAGGGACCCTTGTGAGGGACGAAGGGGGCCGGGAGGTGGTCTTGGCAGCTTCCTCACAGAGGTTCATTAACTGCCATCTCCATTCTGCATTAAATTCCGTATCAAATGGTATATAACACGAGGGAGTTATACATACATTCCAAGGTTTTCACAATTTTGGCCACTAGTGTCAAGCTCAGCTTGTTGCCCCCTAAAGCTTGTTGCCCGGTGCAATTGCACCCTCCTCACTACACCCCTGCTAATATGCTATGTAATTGTATTATTTCTTCACATGCAATTTGACAAAATACATACTTCCCTATATATGTCCACAAAGAAAAGGGTCAAAGACTTCCTATTTTTACCCAAAAGCTGAGCATTCAGGAAAAGGCCTGGAATTTTCTGATGGGGGGAACCTCATCCACACTTTGTTCAATATTGGGGGGGGTTTAAATTATTCAAGGAAGGAAAATGTTTTTTTAACCCTACCCGTGGGCTGCTTCCCTTATTTCAACATGCGTATTTCCAGTTCCTTCTGAAACTGTGGCAAGATACAGCTTGAGGGACTGAAGGGAGCGGCTCAGAGCTCCACAGACGGTAGAGATACTGGCAGTAGACACTGTGCCAAGATTGCCTCCACAGGTGACATATTGCCTCTCATTACTGCAGCTCCTTCTCCTGGAGTTTCTGCACGATGGAGGAAAATTGGTGGAGGAAATGGCCTGCATCCAAGTGCTATCAAAGCTAGGAAGAGGCCTAATTATGTAGTCTGAATATGCTCATCTGCATGCTTTCAGTTTATGGGAAATGTTCGGATGTTAATAAGAGTGGCTCCTACGAAACACCAAGCTTGTAGACCAGAGCGCATGTAGCGGATTAGTGATGGTGATTTCAGACTGAGCTATTAAAACAGCATGCTTCAGTGAAGCGGATGCTCTTCTAGGGCCAGAAAGTGCCTTCCTGGCTTCTTGGTTCGGCACTCTCAGGCACAAGCGTTCCGGAGAGAGGTCAGTCCTTGGGATGTTCTTCCCAAGAGCCACTTGGCAACTCACCTGTGTCGACCTGACAGCCCGCATAGGTTCTGTGCCAGCAGCTTTCCATCATTTGGGCTCACACAATGCTGAGACATTATCCAAACTATGCAGGACTTAAGTCTCTTCATATGGTGGCGCTGTGGGTTAAACCGCTGTCATGCTGAGCTTTCTGACCGGAAGGTTGGTAGTTCAAGACCGCCCGTCGCTGGTCTCAGCTCCTGCCAGCCTAGCAGTTCAAAAGCACGTAAAAACGCTTTTACCACTTCAGCGGGAAGGTAACAGTGTTCTGTATGCTACGGCGTAGAGTCATGCTGGCCATATGACCACGGAAGCTTGTCCTTGGACAAATGCCGACTCTACAGGCTTAGAAACAGATAAGCACCACCCCTTATAGTCGGTCACGACTAGACCATTCGGTCGTGGCGAACCCTTTACCTTTACCTAAGTCTCTTCAACAGCTCAATGGAACACTGCCTACAGCCCCACTGAGAGTAGGATGGAAACCATGTTGCAAGTCTTCCATCAGTTGAATAAGTGCACTGAAAACTTATACTGTAGAACGATAGTAAGATTTGCTTCATGTGCAGAACACAAGCAGAACACAAATGAAGGCCAATAAGATGTGCTCCTTCAGGGCACAAGAATGACACCACCCCCCACTGGTGTGTTGCAAATGATCTGCAGGTGTGCTGCTGGTGTTTGGGAAGGGAAATTTATTGATAGGGCCATTGGGGGACGTGACCTCCCCCGCAGGCAGCATGGTGTGCCCTGACCATTTTAACACCTTGTCAGTGTGTCGTGAGATGAAAATGTCAAGAATCACTGGTTTGCACACTTAAGAGCTTTCAGCCTTCAGCAAATTCACAGATCTCTCGATCTCTCTCTCTCAAAACTGGTGCTTGTTCTCATATGTAATGCCCACACCCTGACTGCTGCCTCCCCATAGTTGGAGGAAGAGTCGCTTTCTCTAAGCCCTGGCAGATACGTCCTGCAAAGTACTTAAGAGAGAATCCAAATAACTGTCTCGCCAAGTTGTTCACCCAAGTTGACAAAACATCAGCTGACCCTTCTGGGTGATTAGCCAGCAATCTAACAAAAAGAACAGTTGACCAACAGCATGTGATAAACCTGGTCGAATATCCCTTATCTGGACTGCTTGGGACAAACCTGCCTGCATTTAGGATTTGTCTGGATTTTGGAATGATTGCATAAATGTTGGGCTCTGCTGGCGTCTTTGACATTTGTCAACCAGGGCTCACATCACAGAGCAGAGAATAGAACTTATAGCCTCTGCATGGGAATGAGCACAAGGCCTTCTAGTGTGCACACTCCTGAAAGTTGGTTTTTGTTTTTTTAAAGTAAGTCTTGGACAAAAATGTCTGGATTTTGGATGCCCGGATAAGGAATCATCTTCCTGTACTTAGAATGTATGAAGTGCTTCAGCGTGCTTGACTTCTTTTTGAATCCTTACAACACTCATGGAAGGTGACTGGGTTTTTTTTTATTTTGTCCATATTTAAGATGGGGAGGCTGAAATTGGGGAGTGGATGGGGCAAGGTTGTCTAAGGTCAGCGACTATGTTTATGGCAGAGATTCAGTGCAGGGAGTTCTGGATGCAAACCTCACATCCCAGTCCTATTGGGCTCTACCGCTGGCCGAGCCAGCCTCCCAGCAGTGGTAGCCACTTTATGACAGTCGCAAATGGCACTCTGGCAAGCACATGACACTCTGCCCTTTTGGAATGTGGGTGGAAAGGCTGGTGTGGCCCTGTGCACTGCAATGGGGTGAGCAAGGCCTGCCAGCACAGGTAAGTCAGCAGGGAGGGCAGAATGGGGTGGTGTGGGGGAAGGGCTGAAGGTACTGTATATAGGTGAGATGCAAAGTGTCTTGGTAATCAAATTAATGGTTAGGCACACCGCTCTGTCCATGGGGTTACATGCAGTGGTGTCATTCAAATGATTTAGGAACAGGAACTCCCTTTTGATTGGCACTTGTCGGGAACCCGGAACCAGCCACAGAGCCCGTTAGGATCCGGTACGCCCGTTCTGGTCCGTTCCCCCTGAATGACATCACTGGTTACATGGCTCAGTCTATGGCTGAGAACAGAAAGAGAGGGGGCGGGGTGGGTGGGTGGGTGGGATTATCTCCTCATTCTTCTTATGTGCAGAGAAGGCAATGCCCACTAGAACTGTGGTTCCCAAACTGTGGCCCACCAGTGATTGAGAGCCAATTTCAGGTGGGTCGTGAAGCACCTAGAGCAGCCATATTGAAAAGATGGGATGTTGGAAAGTGGGAGGGCTGTGTGGTTGTTTTGCTTGTGTCAAGGTTGTAAATAGGCTTTTTTCTTTTGTTTCACTTTGCTGTTGGAACATGGCTGAGAGCGCAATTCTAACCTGGAGTTAGGCTGGCACAGTTAGGCCAGCAAAGTTTGGCCAGCACAAGGGACACCGTAAAGCGCATTTGGACCACTCTCAGAGTCAGGGAAGATGGGAGCACCTCTGTGTGCTGGCCTCTCTCTCTGAGAGTGGTCCAAACATACTTTACAGTGTCCCTTGTGCCAATCAAACTTTGCTGGTCTAACTGTGCTGGCCTAACTCCAGGTTAGGATTGTGCTCTCAGAAAGAACCCAATTTATTGCTGCATTCTCAGGACAGCAGCAGATTCTGACGTTACAATGGTGGCACTTCTGGCCACGACATCACTTCTGGTGGGTCCTGGACAGATTGTCATTCTAAAAAGTGGGTCCCGGTGCTAAAACATTTGAGAACCACTGTGTTAGATTATAGAATTTTGTCTTGATGTTGTTTTCATTTTTAGTCCTTTTCTTCTTTAAGCAAATAGACTGGAGAAATTAGCATTTTCTGCAAACGGTTACAGTCTGCACCCACTCGTGAAAAGTCATAGAATCATTCTCTACATTGCTAGCCTCTTTTCAGAAACCTCTTCACTGTCCCCCTCTGTAAAAATGGACCTAAAACAACATTGCACCCCGCCTGCACATTTGTGGAAGGAAAGGCCTTACATTTGGTTGGATGTGAGCTTGCCGCTGCAATGTGCATGCTATGAATACTGAAGTAGCTTCTGCAGGGGGATCATTTGGTGCAGGCTTGTCTTAAGGAAGACTCTCTGTATCTGGTTGGTGCGCATGAATGATTATTATGCTAGCAAGAGCTTCCACTGATGCATGGGGCTGTGGCAACAAAAGATTCCATTACTGAGAACTGTGGTCGAAGCAGGCGGGTAAACATTTCCTTAGGTGAAATACTCTGTATCCAGATGAAAGTGCAGCTGCAAATAATTTGAAAACTAAGTGGCATTTTTACATCAACACTTAGGCTGTAAATGAATCATTAAGTTGTTGCGATTGTGACACCAGCATCTTGCTATGGTGGAATTCTTGGCACAGTTTTAACCTCCAGCTACTGTGCGATCGACCACATTCTTTAATTTTCTGATTGATGAAATGGATTCTTTGACAGTTTGGCAGAGCTTGGAAATCGTTGCATCACAAAAGGCTCTTTTCAGATTTCGCTCTCTAGGATTGGAAAAGCCATTTCCCCCTTAAAAAGCTTTACGATTTCAGGAGCAAAAAAAAAAAGGGTTTTGTTTCCAATTTTATTTGCAATATTACAAGGACTGCAAAACCTATTTTATCACAATGGCTTAAATGCAATTTCCTGGTGTTAACAGGAGCAGGTATGAAAGATCTTCCTTCTGCCACACCAGCCTTTCCTATTTACATCACTTAGTGCTAGGGGAAGAATTGAGCTGTATGAAAACTTGTCACTCGAAACATTCTTAACACTTGACTGCTGGCATTTTCTAAACAAATGAATGTCTGATGGATTTCCATGTCTGCCTGCAGAATCCAGGGGGCTAATGACAATCTTTAACTTCAATTTTCTGCTGTCCACTGTTGTCAGTGGGAGAAGCGGATGACTTAATACCGAGTATTTATGCAGACAACTTAATGGGCACAGCCAAGATGCTGCCAACTGGGTTTGGAGGTCATTGGTTCTCAGCATCTTGACAGTGATGTGTCATCAGAATATATTTAACATCAGGTAATGAGAAGCAGAGAACTCCGGCTCCAAGGGTGACTGCAGAGCCCTGGCCTATTAAAAGTTACAGGTTAGCGGATGAATGATATTTGCATGTGCAACCAGCTCTATTGGTCCTATAAATTTGCTGTTGCTGTGGAGAGCAAGAATCGAGAGTGCAGCCACCATATTATGGAACGGAAACGGCATTAAGGAAAACTGTTCTGTATGCTTGGTCTATATTGCTCGGACGATGAACATCTTTTGGTGTAGAAAGAGACATCCTGCAGCTTTGGGGGTCACCAATGTTGTGCATTAGGAAAAGATAATTTCCTGCCGGTTTCCAACTTCCTTCTTCACCTGCCAGACATTTTAGGGTTCAGTTAGACTTGAGCGTAATTGAGCAACTTGCCCCAATCAGGGTATAGATTTAATCCTAATTAGGAAGCAAAATCCCCAATTAGGGATTGCAAGACAGGATAAGAACATAAGAAGAGCCCTGCTGGATCAGACCAAAGGCCCATCTAGTCCAGCTTCCTGTATCTCATAGCTGCCCCACCAGGTGCCCCAGGGAGGCATGAGACAACAAGATGCTTACATCCTGTTGCCACTCCCTTGCACCCGGTACTCTGAAGTAGCCTACTACCGATGTAAGGAGGTTGCACAATCCATCATGGCCTTTAGCCCACGATGGCCTTTTCTTCCAGAAATCCGTCCAATCCCCTCTTAAAGGCATCTAGGCCAGATCCCATCACCACCTCCTGTGGCAAAGAGTTCCACAGATTAACTATCCGCTGGGTAAAAAAGTACTTCCTTTTATCTGTTTTAACTCTCCCAACCCTCAGTTTTAGCGGCTGCCCCCTGGTTCTGGTGTTTTGAGAGAGGGAAAAGAACATCCCTCTATCGACTCTATCCCTTCCATGCATAATTTTGTGTGTCTCAATTATGTCCCCCCTCAGGCACCTTTTTTTTAGGCTGAAGAGCCCCAAACGCTGCAGTCTTTCTTCATAAGGGAGGTGCCCCAGCCCCGTAATCATTTTTGTCGCTCTCTTCTGCACCTTTTCCAGCTCCACTATGTCCTTTTTGAGATGCGGCGACCAGAACTGTACACAATATTCCAGGTGTGGCCTTACCCAGTGGTGTTATCCTACTGGTACGCTGGGTGGGACATCCAGGTGATAGGCAGCCCACCCATCGCGTACCGCAGCGTTACGCTGTTTGCGTAACGTACGCAAGCGGCGTAATTGGTTATGCAAACGTCGTAACGCTGTGGTACACGACGGGTGGGCTGCCGATCACCCGGATGTCCTGCCCAGTGTACCGGTAGGATAACACCACTGGCCTTACCGTCGATTTGTACAATGGCATGACAATATTGGCTGTTTTATTAAGAGGTTCATCCTCTTTCTTTGCTCCTCTTTAGCTAGACAGACATTTTAGGGTTCAGACATGAGCTTAATTGAGCAACTTGCTCCAATCAGGGTATAGAGCCCTCCCACTGCTCGTGGGGGCCTCACAAACCCAATGACCCTACTAAAAATGACCCTCCCCCTGAACTCTTGCAGCACACCTGCAGACCATTCATGGCACACCAGTGGGCCACTGCACACTGGTTGAAAATCCCTGCCATGCATATTGGAGGGAACAAGGATGATTTGGGGATGGAGGAGAATTGGAGGTGTGTTAACCTGCATGAGTCTGGTAGGCTCTTAGTCCAATAATGCACATAAGGCTGGGTTTTAACAACAGTAATCGCATTTGCATTGCAGATGTGGGTTTGTAATGCAAGGATGTTAAGACACCAAAGCCCTTGTGGTTAGCAATCTCGGCTAGAAAAGAGAAGCAGATGAACTCTCCTATTAAGAAAGTTGAGGAAATTACCTAAGTAATTTTAGTGACAAATAATTCAGCAATTCACCATGATTTATAATGAATATAATGATACTTTATATCATTTAAAGCACAGCATAACTTGTTAATTATAGACACTCCAGAGACTTGCAGAGAAGTTGTTATAATGATGATGCGTCATTAATTCTACAGAAATACTGCTTTTCCAGCAGAGCACCTGCGGAGATGAATTTAAATGCAAAGTCAACAAACAGTATCTATATTTAAAGGCGCTCACTTTTGAATTAAGTGGTGACGGCATTGGAGTCCTTGC
The DNA here is from genome assembly GCA_029204185.1 of Lerista edwardsae. Lineage (NCBI taxonomy): Eukaryota > Metazoa > Chordata > Lepidosauria > Squamata > Scincidae > Lerista > Lerista edwardsae. Next base: position 2,016,270 of record JAJKFI010000095.1, read on the forward strand.
CAGACTGCCTTCGTTCTCAACCTCTGATGTCTGTTTGTTGCTCATCCCATCTGGGTCCTTCATAGCGTTGGGAAATGCTGCTCCTGTTGTCCTGCAGCTCAGCCAATGTACAGCAGTCCTGCCATAAAGGCAGAAAAAAATCATGGGAGAAAACACAGGAAATGAGAACATAAGAACATGAGCCCTGTTGGATCAGGCCAAAGGCCCAACTAGTCCAACTTCCTGTATCTCAGAGTGGCCCACCAGGTGCCTCAGGGAGCTCAGTAGACAACAAGATGCTTGCATCCTGTTGCCACTCCCTTGCACCTGGCATTCTGAAGTAGTCCACTATTAATGTAAGGAGGTTGCACAACCCATCATGGCCTATAGCCCACGATGGACTCCAGAAATCTTCAAAAGTTCCCTTTTGAAGGCATCTAGGCCAGATGCCATCACCACCTCCTGTGGCAAGGAGTTCCATAGCTTAAGTACCCACTGGGTAAAAAAGTATTTCCTTTTAACTGTTTTAACTCTCCCAACACTCAATTTCAGTGGATGTCCCCTGGTTCTGGTATTGTGAGAGAGGGAAAAGAACATCCCTCTATTGACTCTGTCCCTCCTGTGCATAATTTTGTATTATCTCAATCATGTCCCCCCCTCAGGCTCCTTTTTTCCAGACTGAAGACCCTTAAATGCTGCAGTCTTTCTTCATAAGGGAGGTGCCCCAGCCCCGTAATAATTTTTGTCGCTCTCTTCTGCATCTTTTCCAGCTTCACTATGTTCTTTTTCAGATGTGGTGACCAGAACTGTATGCAATACTCTAGATGTGGCCTTATCATCAGTTTGTACAATGGCATAATAATACTGGCTGTTTTATTCTCAACCCCCTTTTTAATTACCCCAAGCATGGAATAAGCATCCCTCTCCTTTCACCCTTCCAAAGGCTGACCACATTATGTTACAAAGATCAAGCCAGCTCACTCCCAAAAGTTCACTAAGGACCAAACTAAGGGTGCAAACCTAACCTGGAGTTAGGCTGGCACAGTTAGGCCAGCCAGGTATGACTGGCACAAGAGCCACCGTTAAGCACGTTTGGCCCACTCTCGGAGTCAGAGAGGCCAGCACGCAGACGTGCTCCATCCTCCCTGACACTGACTTGGGTGTGGATCCCAAAACTAAGGTTTATTGGGAATATTTCAATTGGGAGTATGCAAAGCTGCCTTCTAGCTATATAAGGAGACTGCTGTACTACGATACCAGTAGAATAGGGGGTGGAAAATTAGCCTTCCACAGGTCAGTACAGAGTCAACTACAGTATATAGGACACGTGGCAAGATCCATGAAAGGGAAGTAGAGGGTGATGTAAATGAACATAAGTCAGGTTCCAAAAAAAGCCATGGAGCTAGTTTCATGAGCGCAAGAGGGCTTTAGAATAGGGCAACCCCCTCCTCTATAAGACAAACTTCTTTTGAAACACAGAGCATTTGTCTGAACTTGTGCAAATCCCTTTCATGAACCTGAACGGCTTTCTTGATACAGCTCTCATCTCCCATAATTCATTGCATCGCCTAGTTATTCTCCATGCTCCTGTTCCTTCTTGATGCAACTTCCCTTCCCTACATTAAACTGGAAAAACTGGAAAGTTGTAGGAAGCAAGTCAAGACACTTCAAGGATCCTTCGTTCTTGTTCTATTCCAGGTTTCAAACGGATCTATTTCAGTGTATGCGGTTGGGAAATCAGAACTCCGTCATGTTGCTCTTCAGAGACTCCAATTTTCCTCCTCATTCCTCTCCAGAATCACTATATGAGATCAATTTAGCCATTTCACGAAGTTATTAATGTACAGACTTTTCTGCTTGATTAGAAAGCATCTCCTGATTTACTGGCCCAGAGATGAAACATCATTTATGAACGTTTGTCTTAACCAAATCAGCGACACCCTCCCTTTGCCGAATTTCACAGGATGACGATGATAAATGAACTCACTCCTAGAATAATCTCATTTGAGGCTGAGCAAAGACTTTTATGCTTTTCTTTTCCCCCAAAAGAAGAAGAGAGCAGGAACGTCTCAATCAATAGCATCGGATTGCTATTTATGCCCACGCCAATATTGGTGCATTTCATTCCAAGGTACAGGAAGTTTTCCTATGGTAAGAATGGGCGGACTGGCCCAGGGAAGAGGGTGGAGCCAGGAGCCAGCACTTGGGCCAGGTCGTAACCCCCGTCCTGCTTGGATTTGTGCTGCTGATTTTGGTGGCATAGATCCAAGTAGCCCCACTGCCATGTTACCTGGGGGAAGAGGAATTGATTCTCCTTGCCCTGGATTGCTCTGCAGCCTGTTCCAGCCCAGTGTTGGCTATGGGGCAGGCCAACTGGTTAGGATTGCGCCTTCATTGTTTGCACACACAGACACAGACACAGACACACACACACACACACACACACACACACACACCCTTTTATCCTCATTCTTGCCTCAAGGCATGATGTTCTTCAAAAATTACAGGCCAATATTACTCCTAGTGTATTTTAAAACATCCCATGTTGAAGTTTCCTCAACTAACCAATGGAACGTATTCCATTTCTCTACTAACCTTAGGCCACGTTTCCACCGTTGGGCTAGATATCTGACTTAGGGCCCAATCCTGAGCGCCACAGCACCCATGGTATGAGCTCACCGTGGCCGTTGGTTTGTGAAGGCCCCACAAAGCACCTTCACTGCCAGCAGTAAGGCCTCAGGAAGGCCTGCATCAGACCAGCGCCAGCCCTGCACTGCCCAGAGGTGGCAACGCAGGCTTGACAAGCATTGTGCCGGGTGGCACAGGAAGGCTACCAGATTCCAAGCTCCAGGTCTACGCAGCCCACCAGAAGAGCCAGGAGACTCATGGCTCACCCTGTGCTAATGTTCCTTTCCCCCAAGGAGCCTCCGGTGCCTGCCTGGTGCCGGTAGGATGCAGCAGTAGCTGCTTGGCTACCGCTGCTCGTAGAGGCACATGGGCAGCTCAGGATTGGGCTGCCCACGTGATTGTTCCTTCAGTATCTCCTGGGGGGTCTATAGTGAAAAACATATGAAAACCACTGAGGTATCTGAAGACCCTGGGCTCCTTTTGAGTGGTCATTTTTGTGTACACACAGAGGAAGCTTGGTTATCGGGCCAGCGTTTAAGTCTTTTTCATGGATATCTATCTAAGTATGTAGATCAGACCAGGAGAGAACAGAGGGTTGAACTTCTTGTGCTTCAGTTCCTCTCCAATATGCACATGATTTAGAACGACTGAAAGTTCCATCAGGCTGTTACAGAGGGCCGTACCGTGAAATGCATCTCCTGTGCTGTATTTGAAGGCAACCACAAGTGTTGGCTAAAGAAAGGTTGCAGTGTAAGAGGCGACACTGGTTTCTCACTTGCTGGAGAAATCTGGGTGCTTAACAAGCCTTGGTGACTTCGGGAGTTATACTTAGAACCTATAAGGATGACGGCCTGGCTTCCAAATCACATGTAGATCCAATCATAATTTCATTAGCGGGTGTGATTTAGAAGATTAAAATATCATCCTTTGGCAAGATATATGAGCATGAATGCTATAATTAATCTTTGAAAAAAAGCTCCATTATTAAAAGCAGTTTGGGAGATAAGGATGAATATGTTTCAGCATAATACAAAAATGAACGAGACTGTTTCAATACAAATGAACCCCACAAAAAATTAAATGCCTAATTTTTTTTTTCCATTAAGGATGATTTGCTATAACTTAGCACAATGTTTACAGACTAGAAGCCACTACTCAACACATAGATGCACTCAGTCCATTGCAATCAATGGATTCCTAAACCTGTGCGGGATTGTAGCCTAGACCTGCCAAGCTGTCGTTGAAGAGACTCCATTTCCAGGCAGCTGAAATAAGATACTCTAAAGCAGAATGTGGTCAAATTGGATTCAGTGCATTGCATAGAAGGAATAGGCTGAAACCAGAATTTTGCTAATAGATGTGTCCATCCAATTTCCCAAACTCATGTAATGTTTGTCACAAGCTATTGACTTCACTCACACTGCTAGGGTCCCGCCCCCCCCCCAAGTATAAAATACACTGAACCTATATTGCTAACTCTCCCAAACATTGTACACGTTAAAGGTTTTTTGTTTTCTGTTTCCAAATAACTCTGGAATAGCAATGTTTGAGTCTGAGGTTCTTCCTATGAGTTGGAAGTCTGGGTTGAAGCAGATGCAGGTAATATGAGCCATCAACATTTATTTAGCGACTATATTCTGAGGCTGTAGTCCCTAAGAATCTGGTTATTAGTAATACTTTTGTCATTGTTTTGGTTACATTTTGACACTAGCTCTTTTTAAAAACCAATTCCTGTGCTGTTTAATGCACATTTATGTCAGAGGATGCATGACTTACTATATCCTTTCCAGGGGAGTAAGGAGGGTGCCACAGGGGGAGGTGAGTGCAGTGGATGCTAGTTGTGGCAGGGTGTAGCAGCATGGGAAAACCCTTGCATTCCCCCTCGTGCCCTCCCTTGTGCTCACATCATTCCTAAATGGAGTGATTCGGATGTGAGGCTCGGCAACACATGGTGGCAAGGTGTCTGCGCTGGGGGATGGGGTGACATTGCCCCACTGCAGGTGTGCTGCGAGCCAAGAATTTCTGATATTTCCTTCCAAATTTGATGTAGATAGCTAGAGTCAATTCTCTCTCTCTCTCTCTCTCTCTCTCTCATATGCATCCTGCTTCATCATGCAATGAACTATCTGTACACAAAGGCAGATCAGATGCCTTATCAGCTAGAAAGGCTGCATTAATAAGCTGAGTTAGTCAAAGGTTATAGCAATGGGGTGACCATCGAAGTCTCTGTTCACTCATCTCCCGGCTCAGAAATCATATTAATGGATTATAGGCCAGTAGAGTTGACACTGCAGTAACATTATAGGGAACTATGAACAGAAGTGTCTGAAATTAGTTGGTTTTTCAAGAGACAGCCATAAGGTTTATGCAGATGCTGTGTTCTGGTGTATGGGAGATGTTTATTGCATCGAGAGGAAAATTACTTTTGCTAGAAAGGCACAAAAGCAAAGAAGCAATGTGGGCGACTAAGGAAACGCCTTGAACAATGTACAGTAGTTTGATCTGTCAACATTTAGTAGTTTGATCTGTCTGACTTCTGTGCCAAAAATTGCCACTGTTATTTAAGCAGCCCTAACCACGTGATGGCATGTGGTGGCGCTTTGGGTTAAACCGCCTAGCTGTTGACCGGAAGGTTGGCAGTTCGACACCACACAACAGAGTGAGCTCCCATTGCTTGTCCCAGCTCCTGCCAACCTAGCAGTTTGAAAGCACCTAAAAATGCGAGTAGATAAATAGGGACCACTTCGGTGGGAAGGTAACAGCGTTCCGTGCGTTCACGCTGGCCACATGACCATGGAAGCTTGTCCTTGGATGAACGCCGGCTCTTCGGCTTAGAAACGGAGATGAGCACCGCCCCCTACACGTCGTGGGGAAACCTTTACCGTGTTTTGTCCACGTGATATGCTGCTGGATCTTGCAGGCCGCCATTGCTGGAGCCACTCCAATAGTGTGTGTCTTATTGCAGATGGTGTGGTAGCCAGTAAGTTGTGTCCCAGCATTGGTGAGCAGAAGACCAGCCATTGGCACAAGTAAGGTGGCGGCAGGGGCAGATTAGGGGGGGTTTAGGCCAGTCGGGGTGGTCAGGGCAGATCTTGGAAACAGCAGTGTCCCTAACATCCAGAATCCTGCCATGCCCCCTTGGCTATAACAGATCAATGCCAGTTCGTGGGGACCAGAGAGCAGTGGCGGAGACAGGGAAACGATTTCGATTTCAAACCTTTATTGGCATAATCATAAAGGAAATAAATAATAAATAACAAATACAGTAGACAGTAGCAGAAAATCATCTCTTAAGCTTAAGAACAGCCATCAAAAAGGAGGCAACTGCCTTAGTCACATCAGTACATAGGTCATTCAATAAAAAAGGAAGAGGATTGGCAAATGGAAAAAAGGGGTCAGCTAAAATGGGTTGAAGATAGCGAGAACGAAGTGATTGAAGAGAGAGACATTGTAAAAGAATATGATGAAGAGAATCTGAAATTTCATAGCAAAAATGGCAAATTCTGTTTTCACAGGGAATCTTACGGAAACGACCAAGGTGGTAAGCAGTAGGAAGAATATTTAAACGAGCCAACATGAAGGCTCTGTGAAGAAAAGGATTAGGTAACTGATAAAAGTAGTTAAAAGGAGGGTTACGAAGTGAAAAAAAGACCATGGAAGCGAGGAGGACAGGTAGGATTAAGGTGAGAATTCATAAGATCATGTTCAATTTGATATAGTTTGGATTTAATTATGTTGTGAGCAAGAGATAAGGGGGCATCAAAAAGAGATTCCAAAGAAATACCAAGGGAAAAAAGTGTAGAAGTTAGTAACCTAAACCAAGGAGATTGGTAAGAATCTTTAAGCATATCCAATATTAATGAGTTGGGCGGAGTACATAAATGAATACGTAACCAGTATTTAAAAGCAGTAACCCAAGCTAAAGTGGAGGGAAAATGAATACCAAGTTCAAAAAAAAATGGCATAGAAATTGATAACATTGGGTAAACCAAGAAGTTTTCTAAAAAAAAAACAAGACATAATTTTATCCAGATTGCTACTCACAACTGAGATCCATACCGGAACAGCATATAAAAGATGGGATAGAAGTTTGAGATGGTATATTTGAAGGGCCGCAGGGATGAACTGGTTACCTGTAGTATAATAAAATTTAGTTATGGCATGAAGTTGTAAAGAGGAAGAGGTAGAAACTGCTTTGAGACAGGGAAACATTTTCTATACTTACCTCTCCTGGCCTGCCTGGCACCCAGCCAGCCTGTGGGATACAGCAGAGATTGCACTAGCATTCCTGCCTCATACAGCAGGCTCTGGACAGGACTGGGACCCATCACTGGCTATTTTACCCTCCTGCATAGACTTCTATAGAGAATATGCCTGTGTTGACCTGGATGTCAATCAGGATGCAGTTACAACTGGCGTTGTCGTATTGGCCAGATCTGATGGGGAGGTTTATTGTTGGGGATGGAGGCCTTGGGAATGGCCATGTCCCAGTGCAAAGTAGGACCGGCTAAGCAAAAGCGAAATCCTGGCAACAATAGCAATTGAACGTTTGTGGGTCTTGTGTGCGACTGCTCATTTGGAACAGTGCATCAGGAAGGAGACTGGATGCAATGGGTCAGCCCTCCATCCATTTTGCTTCTCTCACCCCATCCCAACTTCCATAAGTGAGACCAGTGCAGAAGTATAGAGTTGACACTGGATGGCGAGATGATGCTAAAGCAAGAATAATGCTGTGACAATCAATCAATATCAATCAATCAGTACTTATATACTGCTTTTCAACAAAAAGTTCACAAAGCAGCTTACAGGCAAAAAATAATTATACAGTTAAATGGCTCCCTGTCCCAAAAGGGCTCCCAGTCTAAAAGCAGCAACATTTGGGCATAGAAGGAAACACAATACACCATCCTATGTGAGTCTTCTATGGTCATGAATTGGTTCTGGGTATTCACATGCTCTGTTAACAAACATAATCATCACCCCATTCTCTAACAAACCAGGGTGACCAGTAGCAAGGAGTAGGAAGAAACGTGCTAGTGAGCTACTGTTGGTGCTCTAATTTGCAGCAAATCCATGCTCAGAAAAATCAGAATCTTTTCCTCCACAAAACAAATGTGCTGCAAGTAAGCCAAGCATTTCAGCCAAGTTTACAATCCTTTAATTAGAGTGGTTTTCTCGATACAAAGGCTCCAAGCCACCTATTCAAATGTCATGGAAATATTGTTGAAACAAAGCAACTCAACTTTTTATTTTTATTTTTTAAGAGAAAGCCTAGCGACGAGGGAAAGCGAACTGTTATCACATTTTCCTTTTTAACTCAAAATTTTGGAACTGCTCTCAAATACATATTTACTATTTCAGTCTTGTACCCAAACCTTTCTTATGATGCACTGTGCTTTTCAAATGTCTTGTCTTTCAAACATCCACCGTATTTGGCCCTTTTCCTAGTTCCGGTGTGCAAAGTGCTTGGGGAAAATTGAGTTATTAACTATGGGAATCAAAACGATGCAATTGTTCCATTTTCCTCCTTTCTTCTTCAAGGTACTCCTATGGCCCCTAACTAATTTCCTATTATAATCAGTGGTTTGTTGTCCACTCATCCTTTGATGATAGAAACAGAACTATGATGAGTTAGATACATTTTTTTTTTTGCAGTTACATTCTTTATACATTTTTAACTTCATTATGATATGGCTATACCTGGAGTACTGTGTACAGTTCTGGATTGCCACATCTCCAAAAGGAACTAGAAAAGGTGCAGAAGAAAGTGAGGAACATGATTGCCCAATGACTGGGGCACCTCCCTTATGAGGAAAGGCTACAGCGTTTGGTGCTCTTCAGTCTAGAAAAAAGGGACATGAATGAGACATACAAAATTATGCAGGGAATGGATAGAGGGATGTTCTTTTTCCCTCTTTCACACCACCACAGGGGACAGGGGACAGCCACTAAAATTGACTGTTGGGAGAGTTAGAAGAGATAAAACGAAATGCTTTTTTACCCAACAGGTAATCTGTGGAACTTCTTGTCACAGGAGGCAATGATGGCATCTGCCTTTGATGCCTTTAAAAGGGGATTGCACAGATTTTTAGAAGAAAAGCCCATCACAGTTTACAAGCCCAGATGGGTATGTACAACCTCCTGATTTTAGAAGTAAGCTGCCGTAGAATGCCAGATGCAGGGGAATGGCAATGAGATGCAGGCACCTTGTTGCCTTGTGTGCTCCCTGAGGCCAATCTGGGCCAATCCTCTCAGCCTGCCCTATTTCTGCCCTCTGCCCACCCTGTTCCGCCCCATCCCTGCCTTGTTCCCACCCCTGCATCAGACTTACTTTAGGATTGGCCTGAAAACACAGGGCCATATTAAACACTCTCCTGCCCCCATATTCTATTTTTTTCTTTTGAAATCCTTTTATTGAAAGCCAATGGAAGCTTTAAAAAAAAACCCTAAAATATTGTGTTGGGGGGGCATGATTGGAATGAAAACCATGGTAAAGTGCTAAAGCCCCAACTACCCTTGCTATGGTTTTTACTAAGCTTCATGGTCTTCGCTGGGTGCAAATACTTAAACATTTATCTTAAACACCTTATTTTTCTCATTGGACTTTGTGGCACCTTTAGCTGCATACCTCGTTTGGTCCTTGGCTGTGATCATGAGGATGGTGTGTAGGTTTTTCAATCATAGGGCACGTTCTCCTTCCCCTTGCAGCAGGGATGAAAAACAACAACATCATTATTGGATTCAAAGCCAGTCGTATGCTTAGGAGTGGATGCAGAGCTCTCCCCACAGAGGAGAATAAAACCCACAAAGATTCCTATAGATCAGGAAGGGACTTCTATATGCATCTTTAGTTAAAGGAGGAGTGAAAACACAAAGAACAGCAGAGCTGAAGGTTGTGGCTCACAAATAGCTACTCACAATGCAGAACCCTAACTACTGGACCACCTAATGGTGTCCTCAGAAGGGTTGGCTCCACAGGTGGGGCTTTATGAGGCACGTGCTGCCCCCCCCCTGCAAGGACCCACATGATTGCCAAGCCAACCCCTGAGCCAACAAAGGCCTGATGTTGCTACAGCTGCTACCCAGTAAGCAGGGCAGCAGTGCCCTGCCTTCTTTATTCTCCCGTTTGAACACTCCCAGGTGTCCTGTCCCCTGATGTGAGTCTGGCACATCCAGGAATTGTGAAGGAGCACCGGGGGAAGAAGGAAGGAGGCCCACATCTGCTGCTTGCCTGGACGTCTCTGCAGAATGTGTGTGTGGTCACAGCTGGACGTAAGTCATCTGGATGCAGTGCTGTTCCTGGGTGGGTCAGCAACTGGGGTCACACCTCTACGGTGCGCCCCCACCTGCAGGTGCCGTCCCCATGCCCGCTGCCTCCCTTGGCAGTGATCTCAGGGATGGGAAGGACACGCACAGCTTCCCCAGCCTTCAGAAGACCCTCGGTGAGGCTACCGTCCTCCTCCGCTTGAAAAAAGAGCAGAGGAAGAGGGGGGCCCCTGGAGTGAGGTGGCATTGGGGGGTGCGACCAAGGGTGGGAGGGGGAAATCTTGCCACCCGACCCCCCTAGGTATTCCAGTAGGTATGGACGTCAGTAAGCATTGGAATATCAGAAGTAGAAATGTATGTATAGCTATATAGCAATTTAGGGGAACAAAAACTGGAAATCAGGCAGAGCTAATCACTCATGATCCTACTCTTTGGGCTGAAAATCTCTTTGGGCTGGGAACATGCAACCAACAGCACCAGGGCATCCGGGACAACCCAATGAAAGAGAAACGAACAGAAATGCAACAAAGGGGCGTGGGGGCAGACAGAGATGCTCTGCGGTAGAGCCTTGTTTCCCGAGAAAACCTTTGACTTGGCTCAAAGGGCCCAGAAGCCCTATAGCGCAAAGCTATATATCATTAGTACAAAACACGGTGCTCTCTAACTCACATCACGCTCGAGAGCAAGTCAAGAAATATCACCCACACCACACATTTGTAGCATGAACTGTTTTAACTAGAACAACTCACAGATGGAGGGATGGCCTCTCTGGGCATTGGTGTGATCACTGCTAAAGTGACCATTTAGAGCAGTGTTATGGTTTTACATTTTCGCCTTTCCGTTTGAACGGCGATTTGAGAGTGTTACATGCTCACCCATAAAACACCGAACCTGAAAGGCAATGTTGCCTGCAGTCATCTAGCCTGGTGAAATAACAGGTTTCCCCTGTTCCTAATAGGCAAAACTACTTCTCCTGAAAGATGAAAATGGTGATTGAAGACTTCGTGATGCTCTTAAAATTCCGCATTTTTCCTGGCAGCTGGAGATTTGACATTGGCTTCCATAATATCCGTATGATAACATTACTTGCCCAGTGGGGGATGTGCGCATATCAGAGCACTCATCTTTTTAAAGTTTTGTATAATGCGAGTTATTAAAATTAAGGCTGATGTTTACTGTTCAGATATTCGCACACTCACAGGCAGATATTATTTCCCTTGGAAGTGCTGGCTGTCTCTCGCTAGTTACCAAATGCAATCAGATTGCTCTGCGTGGGCTGGCATACCAATTAAGTGCCATGTCTGGGTTCTCTGCTATTCCTTTCCTCCGAAACTCAGTAGTTTATCTTCAGATAAACAGAATCTAACGATAAGGAAAAAAAACCTTCTTGCACAGCAGAAACAGAATCTCTTCCGCAACAAATGTTTTCTATGGCTACCCAGAAGGAGGACGAGTGAAATGGCCACAGGAGCCAGATAGAATGAAAAGAAGATTAATGGCAAAAAGGATCAAGGGGAGAAAAATATTCAATTAGGATTTGTGGCAGATTACTCAGTATATCTTGCCATTACCCAAATCTGTTGCTAGACTGTTGGCGTTTGTCTTCATTATACATTAAAATAGAATAATGAAGAGGTTACCCAAATAATGGAAGGATTGGCCCGATGCTATCACAATGAAGAGGTGAGGGAAAGAAAAGAAACTGCAATTTAAATGGTTAGGTTGGTTTATGGGAGCTACAGCGGCAGAGAGTTTCAACAGAAATCTAATTTTATTCTTCTGAGTTAGAGCTTCACTTCCAAAAGGATTTTAAAGTCAACGTGGATATGAGTGCGTACATGTCCCCACGCAGAAATCCAAAGTTATACATTGTAAAGTCTACATGGAAATATTTAGATGCTTCCACCCTGTGACTTTGCAAGGTCAGCCGGCTCCGCATTAAGCCTGCCGTTGGCCGTTGTCTGCTGCACAATGCCAAGGAGCAAAGCAGGCCTGAGGCGGGGCTCCTTTAGGGTTGCCAGCAGGGATGTGCTCCAGTCACTGAGCCCAAGGCCAGCCCCCTGACTTGAGCTGACTCGCGAGTCATAGTGCATGCCTGTCACGACTCAGCCTGATCCATACAGTCGTTTTGACTCGAGCTGCAGGTCATTACAAGAAGCAAGTCTCACGAAGCCTCCCCTCAAGGCCTTAAGCCTTCCTCCTCTATCCCGCCACCTCCCGTCTCCTGGAAGCAACCTACCCTCTTCCCACCACACCTGCTCGTTGCCTTCTGGAGCCAGGAGGTTAGAAGGCGTTTCTCTTTCATAGGAACGGCCTCCTGACTTGCCTGCCTTCTCCTTTGCCTCCTCCCTCGCCTTCTCCAGCCAGCCCTAAGGCAAGACTCCCCCCCATCCCTTGGGCTCCTCCCTTCCCTCATCCAGAGAAAAAAATCAACCACCCGCCTTTCATCTAATGATCATCCACCTGTTCCTTCAGAGAAGCCACTCCTGCCTCCCTCCCCTGCCTCCTGCTTGATGCAGCTACACAAAAACAAAACATTAACCCTTCCCTGCCTCCTGGCTAGAACTACCCTGCTGCTCACCTGGTCTGAATGATGCTGGTTTGCTTCCAGGTGACCCCATGAAATCTTTCACATGGCGAAAAAAGTAAGCAAGCACACTCAGACTCACGGACCTGAGGGTTGTTTTTTTCCAGTTTCACAACTCATTTCCAAGACAGTGGATGTGTATCTCGAGTCACACTTGGGTTTTTGACACATGTGATTTGAGTGTACATGTCAGCAAAAATGTGTTTTTTTGTGACTCTGACTAGAGTAATCTAACTCAAGTTTCCATCCCTGCTCTCTGGCTGTGGCCGTTCAACCTGGTTCTGAATCCCGCTATGTCTGTAGTACGATGCTATATCAATCCCTCCCTCCTGACAAGGAATTTGGTTTAGCTACAGCAAAACAGCTAATACCATAATAATATTAATATTGTAATTCCATTTGATTTACATTTTTATTGATTTTTAATGGAAAGCACAAGCCAAGGCATAGCAACACAGCCCTGCATTATCTGAGAAGCAGCTAGTAATAAGCACACTAAGACTACTGGGAGACAGAAAACATGCAAAACAACAGTCCCCATGCTGCTGGTCTAAGGCAGCACATTTTTGGCGCATAGCCCACCTCCCTGAAAGTAGCCAAAAGCTCATTCAGCGCTTCAATAACTTCATGGTTTCAGCACAGGATATAGGATTCCTTTGAGAAGAAGGGGCAGGGAAAGGGGGGAGCATGAAAACAGTGCGGGAGGAGAAAGGAAGGATTCGAAAGGAGCGACAGGTGACTGTAAGCCCAAAAATGGCTGGAGGAGCTCCAGGAGGTTGCCGAAGCAGGACGGTGCGAAATGTCGGGCTGAACGGAAGGCTAAGGTTCGACTTCGGTGGACAAACGCCAGTTGCAGCTATTGGAGTAAAGGAAAAAGTTAAACCATGAGAATGAATGAAAGATCCCAAAAAGGAAGGAGAGAGAGAGAGAGAGAGAGAGAGAGAGAGAGAGAGAGAGAGCTACTGCTCCAACACCCAAACCATGTTCTGTGGTAATCTAGAAGGAAGTCCCTGGAGGACATCTTTGAATGCTTTATTTTTTAGGTCAGTGGTTGGGACCCACCAGTGGGTCATGAGCCAATTTCAGGTGGGTTGCGAAGTACCTAGAGCAGCAGCCATATTGAAAATATGGGATGCTGGAAAGGGGTTGTTTTGCTTGTGTCGAGGTTGTATATAGCCTTTTTTTCTTTCTGATTTACTTTGCAATTGGAAAATGACTGAGAGATAACCAACTTATTGCCGCATTCTCAGGAAAGCCGCAGGCTCTGGCTTCACAATGATGGCACTTCCAGCCATGACATCATTTCCGGTGGGTCCTGGACAGATTGTCATTCTAAAAAGTGGGTCCCAGTGCTAAAAATATTTTCAAAGCCACTGTTTTAGCACCATGATGAGCTGCTTTTTCCTTTGATCATTTCATGGGTTCATTTGGTCTTCTGCAGCCACATCGCATTGACCTACAGGTATAACTGCCTGTTTGCAGCACAATGGCAAAATTGGGAGCATCACACGGAAAGGACAAGAACATGTGTTCCATGTAAGAAGAGCATACTAACTGCAGGAACAATTCCACATAATTGTGTGTCTGTATGCATGTGTGTGGACAACCTCACACAACTACACAGTGTCAGCCCCATCTCCTGGGGGTACAGGAGACCGCTGTCTTTCACCACTACTGCTATAGTTATGGGTGGATGTGGCACTGCGCTACCTGCTTGCCGCCTCCTAATAAGATTCCCCATTGGGGCCCTGACTGGCTTACCAGGCTCCAAGGAGCCTAGTAGCAGCAATCTCCGTTACTTCAATTGACAGAACTGAACAAAAATCAAACCTGGTTAACAGCTGGATATGGAACCGCTACTTGGGCTGCCATTTTTCTCTGTTTGGGGATGGAAGATTTTGCCTGAGTTTTCCATTTTGTTGTCTTTACCTTCCATTTTGTTGTCTTTACCTATATCATAGGTACTCTTTGAGGTACAATCAGTGTTTATTCACAGAATGTGCAAGAAAACTTTCTGACCGGAACAAACTTAAATCTCATTTCTGTCTAGAACTCTCATTCCTTCTCGAGTGTTTTATTGCTGGGGCTTTCACAATGTATTCCTTGGGATAAAACATTTCAAAATATTCATTCAGCCACTCTTCACCCAGACTTGCTGTCTATAAATTCCAACACAGGGACACAGACTCTGTGACTGAGATGCAGCTTTGCTATTTACAGTTCCACTGGTGAAAGAAATGGGAACTTTCTGGAACATGTAATTAATTAGTGTATGATTCCTGTACACACTTTCCTGTGAGGAATGGCATCACTAGGGTTTGCGCCACCCAGAGCGGGAGGTCAGCTCGTCAACCCCATGTTGGACCTCCTTCCGTATCAGACCATACAGAACAAATTACAATGTCATATGTGCCACCTCAATGCAGTGGCATCACAAGGGTTTGTTTGTTTAATTAGTTATTTTAACTGATAACCAGACGGGTCGCCCAAGAAATCGGTAAACAGCAAAAAACAGTGGCCAACGTGATGACATTCAGAACCCTCACCCTACCACCCACCCAGCGGCGTCATGCAGCCGGAACGCTGGGCGGGAGGAACGGGTGAGCGGCAGCCCACCCACTGCGTACCGCTCCGTTTCGCCGTCTTCCCCACCCCTGTGAAACGGAGTGGTACGCAACGGGCAGGCTGCTGCTCACCCATTCCTCCCGCCCAGTGTTCCGGCTGCATGACGCTGCTGCCCCTACCCCTGCTGGACATGGCACACAGCTGAGACAGCTGTTGGTTGGTGTGGCTGCATCAGAAAGAGTGGACATAGTTAGGATCAGCTGTTGGACTAGAATATTGCAAATGCAAACTAATGTTGCTTAGCAAAGGCAACGGAAATAATGGCTTAATAAGGCCCCAAAGGTGATTGGCTGCAACAGAACAATAACCTGGGCATGGGAAGCATGCACCTTTCCTCCTTTTAATGTAATAGTTCAAATCCTAGATTTTATTTATTTGCAGGAGCACTTAAGAGCACTTTAAGTCATCCCCTCCACGGTCAAAGCTGCTTTAACGGTCTGCTCTGGCAAACAGGTTTTGGTTGTGGCTGACATACGTGTCACCAAGGTTAAAGGAAGGAAACAGCTGCCTTGATGCAATGCAGGAGAAAGGCACCGTCTAAAAATCAATATTGCCTTAAACACAAATTGCTCTAATTAGATTGAAACAGTAAAATGACTGATCTCCTAAGGCGTGCCTTAGTTTGTAGTATATGTTTAACAGAATTACAAATCTCCCCAAGCAGTGCATGCCATGCTTGTGCAGCTCAAACTGGGAAGATGGGCTATAAATGTAAATGAATCAGGCCTTCTGAGAAACCCCCCTGGTTCACAGAAGCTTGTTCCAGAAGCAGCTCACTAACCCTTTAATAATAATAATAATAATAATAATAATAATAATAATAATAATAATAATA
>JAJKFI010000095.1:2032199-2051388 GCA_029204185.1 Lerista edwardsae
TAATAATAATAATAATAATAATAATAATAATAATAATAATAATAATACTTGTATTTATATATAATAATATAATGTATTTATATTATTATTATTAATAATAATAATAATAATAATTAATACTTGTATAATACTTGCCTTTCTTAGATCACCAGATTTCTCTAATGACTATAACTCAAGGCGGTTTACATAGGCAGACTTTATTCAGAAACCTGAAGGTTTTTACAGTTTTTACAGAAATGTTCTATCTTGCAAGAACTACACACATACGGATGGAACTTTCTGGATTTAGTCCTTCTTTCTGGCTACCCCTTTGTCTTCTTGCTGGCTGATAAATGGCTTCCGTACTCCCACCAGAGAAGCGGCTGTCTCGGCACAACTCCTCCTCTCACAAGGCAGCCGGAGTCAGTTCAGCTGTTAATCAGTTGCAATTTACAGGTCTGCCGCTCACAGAGACTTCTGGTAGTCTCGAACTGGCGACCTTCAGCTCCTATCTTCAGGCAAACGGAGGCATTAACCCTCTTGACTAAATCTTCTTTACTATTTTATTCTGTATCAGTGCTTTACTTAGAAATGAATGGAACTTCTACCCAACAGAGTGCTGGAGTTAGGCCGGCACAGAGGCCAGACTAGTTTGGCTGGCCCAAAGGCCAAGCAGGTAACCCTATGACATCATCATCAAATGTAGGTTTCCTACGTTCAGGCACAAGGATGCTAGGATATGTTTTGCCAGCCCCACTAGGCCCTACTCCCCTGGTGCAGACTCCCACAACTTGTTCCCTGATACGACCACTTCTCAGCCTGGAGAAAGCTGGGGAAAAAGTACCCAGATAATGATTACCATTATGAAACCTTTATTGGAATACACATTACACATAGCCCATTACTCCCTGTTAGGGGTCATCATCCTATATACATAAATACACCTTGAGTTCACAAAAATCTCCTAGAGACAAACTATTTACATGGGATTGGCTCGCGCGCAAAACTTCTGCTCAGCTTGGAGGAGGAATTTCACCACTCGCTCCATGACCTCAGGAGGGCCATCATTAAGAAGAAAGATGAGTTTCTCTGAATCTGAAGAGCATGATCAGGTGTAAAAAGCCAGGGTCCAATACAAGGCCCAGGCTTGCACATGGATACCACAGTCAAAGAGAATATGGGGGAGGGGCGCTACAGCACCTGCGTTGCATGGACAGCAATGGTCAGAGAAGGGGATCTTAGTATGCCTTCCTTGGGTCACTTGAGAGAGCGCGACATGGAATCTAGTGCATGAGAGCCCATGTCTTTCCTGAGGGTCAGTTAAGAAAGAGCGGTAAGGAGAAAACTGACCAGAGGGGAGAGGAATATGAAAAAACAGAGGGGAGCAGACCTTAGAGGCTGAAGAATGGACTGCACAAGTCAATTATTTCAGTAAAAAGATCGGCCCTGACATTAAATAAATAAATAAATAAATAAATAAATAAATGGTGCTGCAAGGTTTCCCATAAAACTCAAAACTTTTCCCAACTTCTGCCACGTCTTTAGTGCTTTCGGAGAGCGACCATTTTGTGTCAATCCGAGCAGTTTGCTTGCATTTCAAAGGCGACTGCAGCTCCAAGCAGAAATGTGAACAGAGGAAAAATTCTCTGCCTCAAATCTCCTCGACCCACCCACTCACTTACAGGGCCGTGCTCCGTGTCAGTCGAAAGGTATCCCATCCCACAGAGACAGGCTGCAAAAGGTTATGGCAATGATGAATACACAAAGGATAAAACCTAGAAGATCAAGGAAGAGAGGCGTGTAGAAAACGATGGGTCACCCTGAGTTTAATATAGATTTTTCAGTACAAGGAGTTGGTTGACTCACCAGAATGGCAGCTTCTTAGACTTGTGTCTCCTGGTAACTTACCTGAAATGACTTTTGCAAACAAATCAATCCCAATTATGCTCTTCTCATATATCTCCATCTTTAATACAACTTTCCAGCGCAAAAGGACTGAAGAACATAAATATGCAAACTAGCTTTATTTTAAAAAGGAACGTTTCAACTTAAATGGATTTTTTGATGCTTCGATCAACCTTTGACACGAGCCCGGTTTTTTGTTTTGTTTTGTTTTGTTCCATAGAGACTTGCAGCTCAGCATTTTACACTGTGCATTGCGCATGTGAACTGTGTGCAACTTCAATATAACTAAGGTTGAAGAAGAGAGAAAGAGGAGGTTTTTTTCAGAAAGTTGAAGGTGGCAAAGGAATGGCATCACCATTTATAAGGATGCTTTTTGTGGAAACAGGATCTGCCATATAAAAGAAGTGCATTTACAACACAGGTACCGATGCCCAGGTATACACAAGATCAGAATACACAAGACTGTGTAAGTGGAAGTAAAATGGGCCACATTTACTCATACTGAGAATGCAATCCTGACCTCGAGTTAGGCCGGCACAGCTAGGCCAGCAAAGTTTGGCCTGCACAAGGGACATCATAAAGTATGTTTGGACCACTCTCTGAGTCAGAGTCCAGTACGCAGATGGGCGCCATCCTCCCTGACTCCGAGAGTGGTCCAAACGTGCTTTATGGTAGCCCTTGTGCCAGCCAAACTTTGCTGGCCTAACTGTGCTGGCCTAATTACAGCTTAGGATTGCACCCTGATACTGAGTAGGGCCCAAAGAATGGGTGCTGACTGGTCCAAGCACTTGCTATGGAGTCAACAAGGGTCCAAAATGAACTGTGCCTTTGGATGGCATTACAGAATCTGCTTTAGGCTTCTCTGGAGGCGTATCCTGCTATGCCTAAATAACTCGAGCCAGGTCTGGACTCTCTCCTTGGGCACTGAGTGGTGATGGCTTTCACGTGTGCACAATCTGTTCCTTAGCACCACATAAGGAGAAAGAACATAGTTTTCCAGAGAAACTGCTGGATTCTCAGTTTCCCACTGTGGAGCGTTCGCCACACGTGCTGCCGATGGCAACACCACCTACCACATGGGCCGATGCACCACAGGGGGCGGCGGAGGTTCTTGTTTTTGACTGATCCCAAAAGGAACCGGCAGAGAAAAGTTGGGATATAAATCTGAGCTTTAGTTAAAATCATCGCAGATTCTAAGTATCCATGCCATCTCGCAAGGGTCAGAAGAGACAAATCAATGGGAAAATATGACACTAAACCCTCATAGAAATGAGGTGAAGAGGGCAACAGTGAAACCAATTTTGAAATCGAATTGCTGCAGCACTAAGACACACCGATAACCTGTTAATATTTCAGTCTGAGAAAATCGGACAGGCAGGCCCACCTTCCCACGGACTTATTTATGTCGCCTTGTAAACAAAGAAATGCATATCAGTGGCTGGCCGATATTTCTTTATTTGACTGAACATATTAAATACTACAAAGAGGCTCGGCGGAGAGGCAATGACAAAAGTGGCTGTAAATGCTGCGGTGATAAACTGGGAAAGAGGAAATGTGAGGGCTGTTGAAGGTTCTGCAAATCAGGATTTGGAAAGCACCCCTAGCTGGTATTTCCAAATTTAGACGTTCCATTGATTAGACAGTGTTAATACCAGTCAGTGATGTTGTATAATGACATCCAATGAGTCTGAGATCTATTCTGGGTAGAATTTAGAGCGGGATGAGTCTCCAGCATCACATTAAGGCATGTGCTGGATACGGGCCTTTTAACCATTTCCAGGCCTGCTCATTGATGAAGGTTGATCACCAGATCCTGTATCAAGGATGAAGATGCATAGGAGATGATTCGCACAATCTACAACGTATACCTGAGATCCATATGCCTTGTTTTTTCTTGATCCATTCGTCAGGCCTCCATAGCGCCATACAGTGTAGCCACACGAAAATGTTGCTGGATGCCTTCTCTTTCCTCATACAATAGAAATCCTGCACTGGATTTCTTTTTGTCCTAAAACTGGATTCAGGAGGGAAACTGTCCCATGGCAAGCAGCTTTGAGAGGGGCATTTTTGTTAGGGCCGTGACACTAGGAAAGAGGGTTAAACACCCACCCACCCTCAGTGTGCCATGGAAGCAATCTTGATCGCCAGTCCTGGTAGTTACTGCTTGTTTTTTAAAAAAAGCACCCACAGGGTCGAACTATTCATTTTAATACAATGTATAGTTTGGTCCTGTGTCTTGCTGACCGGAAGGCTGGCAGTTTGAGACCACACGACGGAGTGAGCTCTAGTCGCTTGTCCCAGCACCTGCCAACCTAGCAGTTTGAAAGCACATAAAAATGCGAGTAGATAAATAGGTACCACTTTGGTGGGAAGGTAATGGTGTTCCGTGCTCCTTGGCGTATAGTCATACCGGCCACATGACCACAGAAACTTGTCCTTAGGACAAACACAGAAACAGAGATGAACACCGCCCCCTACAGTCAGTCACGACTAGACCATTCGATTGTGGGGAAACCTTTACCTTTATAGCTTGGTCTTGTGTCTGGAAAGGGAGTTGCCCAGAGCCAATGGACAAACTCTGGATATGGAAATAGTTGGGGCATGTTCCCATTGCAAGTATCTTATTAGATATGACAGTGGAGAAGGCCATGTCACTCTAAGGCTAGAAAAACAAAACTAGGATGGATGTCATCCATCCTAACCTGTAACTTCGTAATGGTTCCTTTCTCTTCAGATTTTCACTTCCTGTTTGTGGGTCAAACATGTGTCCTTCAGCTGAGTGAACGAGTTTTTCTTTCTTTTGAACTGAAAGCAGCCATGGAGAACTACAACATGGAGCAGACGTTTGCATGGGTTGATAGGCAGCTTTTTACCTCTGTCCCTGCAGACCATTTTTTTTCTTTTTTTTGAAGATAATTTTTATTGGTTTATAACAATAAAGATATAGGTAAGGGATAGTCAGTTACATAGGCTAGGTAAAATAGACAAAGGATTGAACAATAGGAAAGTTTGAGGCAGTACGAGAGATTATCTCAGTATACACAATCAATAAATCCATCTATAATTAATTCCATCTGAAAGGACCTAATCAGTATAATTTCATAGAACTTTCTCTATTATTAATTCAAATCTTCTGTAATTTCAAAAATTTCACAATTAATTCAAAAATTAAAAATTAATTATAGATATAATTGCCTATCTCTAGTTTATAATAAAAAAGCTAATATAACAAGTTAAAAGGGAAGAATCTAATATATAAACTATAATAATAATTAAAAAAACAAAACACAAAGGGAACTGGAAAGTAAAGCTTAGATTATATAATTTTTTTTCCATCATATACTATCTTAAGACTTTTAGTTATATTCAAATTTCTAATATTATCAAGAATAGTTAAAACAAAACACTCTGTTCTCATCTTTCAATCTTAATCTCTATTATAAAAACCACACTTATTAAAATTGAAACAGCCTATTTCAGGAGAAGGCACACAAATAAAAATATAACAGGACATAAGCCATCACTTTTTAACCGCCATTAAATCTAAATAATTTTTTTCTGAAATCATATCTTAATATAAGCTTGCATTATCACATACTTTTAAAAAAAACAAATAAATAATAATAATAATAATATTTCACAAAATCCGCTTAATAATATAATCTTGGCGCAAGTAAAACAAGCTTACACTAAATTTTCTCATATCAAAACCCAATAATAATTACTTCTTCTCCCTCCGGGAGGAATGAACTTCATCTCCTTTCATCTTTATTCTGTAATTAGCATCTATTCAATCTTTTAAATCAAAAATGTCTCATTAATCAAATTACCCAGCCCTTTTATTATAAAAGCCAAAATAATACAAATCATTAAAAGTAACCATCTGGTCAAAGTTTTTGTCCTTCTGCTGCCCCAGAAGAAACAGTCGGCTGACAAAATACACTGCCACTGTATTCGTCAGCCAACACTGAAATGTCCAGTTCATAATCCATTTCTTTAGGTCTTCTTAATTTGCAAACGGGACTGTCCATCTTGAAATAGAAAAACAGCTTCTCTTGTAAAACCGTCAAGTTCCAATCTCTTCCTTTATTAAACATTCCTTCCCTCCTTTCCACGAAGTCTTCATCCAAGTCCTTGAAAACGCTTCAAAGAATTTTTAAGCTCTGGCTGTAAATCTTTCTCCTTTCCTTCTCCTGTTATCGCCGCCATGTTAAAAGCACTACGCAGTACGGAATTCAAGCATTCTTTAAACACACAGAATAGAGTATTCTATATTCCAACTTCCCACGCATCATTAGAGAAAGGTTAAAGAGGAAAATGAAAAAAAGGGGGGAAAAAGGAGAAAATGCACTTCAGTGGATGTCTTGTATCGAATGCAGAGCAACTTTGATTCCACTGACCTCGCTGGCCCGCTGCCAATTTCCAAGTGCAATCCACGCCAAGGTGTCGTCCTCATAAAACCATTAGCGGCTGTTTATCACTTCTCCCCAAAGCATTCGTCTTCGTTTAGGAGCCTACGAAGACCTTCCAGATATAATCCAACAGTCTCTCTCTCTAGATATTATCTCTCTCAAAGCAAGGATCAGCGTCATGACCTGCCTACACAGGAAACTCTTCTGCCCTCCGGATTCAGGCAAGGCTCCATTCACCCCCGATCTGGCCATTATCGGAGGCTAGGTGCCAAATGCCACCCCAATCTCGGCTCTTCTGCCGAAGAAAGGCCCGGATTACTCCGGGAAAAGAACAAAAGCTTCAGTATCCTCGCCGCAAGGCAAGAGACGACCGTCATGTTCCGAAGCCAAGCCACTTCCCCACAGACCATTTTCTTTTTTGAATGTTTCCTCCGTGCTGCCTTTTCTGTGGGAATAATAAGATACAGGCACCTCAGCCTGGTATGGTGGAAGCCATCTTTTTTCTCTCTCTAGAGCTTGCTGCTTTTCTTGCCTAAATTTATATATCCCCAGCATGGTGTTTATTTTTGAGTTACAATTGCCTGATAGTCGTTTGAAAACAATCTACATCACTTGTTTCGGGGAATGTGTCACATAGATCATCATAAATACCTCCTCCTCTTACATAATGCAAGAGCAAAGCTTTCTTTGGCATTCATATCAAGGCTCAGGAATTTTGCTCAGGTTTTGCAGTTATGCTTGGGGTGAGTTTCATTCAAGGACACCACAAGGATGCTGGCAGTGTCACCAAATTCCCTTGTTCTTGTATAATGTTCAAGGACCTGTTCTGACTCTGGCAGTAAAAAGAGCGACCCGCAAGAGACAGCACTCCAGGCCTGTGCATTGCCAGCGTTCAAAGGAGGAGGAGTTGCTCCCTTTAGCAGCTCTGAATACGCTTTTAAAAGGAAGAGAGCTGTCCTGGTTGTGTAAGCCACACCTCCAGCCAATAGATGGTGCTGTTCCACTTCCCCTTCCTTAACTCTCACCTAAGGTTTTGTATCTTGTCCTTTTGTCCTAATCTTGCTTTCTGTCAGGGATGTTTCATGGTTGGTTTCATGGTGCAGTTGCTACAGTCCAAGCATGCCAATTTGCATTCCAGGAGGGTCATTTTATTATGTCACTTCCTGCTTGATGATGTCACTTCTGGCTATAACATCACCTCCAGGTTAATGACATCACCTCAACTGGGTCCCAAAACGAATACCATTCTAAAAAGTGGGTCCCAGTATAGAAAGTATAGAACAGTATAGAACCGCTGTTCAAGAGTACATATTATGTAGCATACCAGCTTTGGAAAAGTTTAGGTTTGTTTGACAAAATCTGTTTGATTTTGTCTCTGTGGAATGTAATCTTAGTTGGCAGAAAACAAAAAGGCCTGTCAATGCCTTTTATTTTGAGATGCGTTTTGTGTGTTTAGTGTATCAGCTACCAACTCTGTCCAGTCTATGAAACAACCATGTTCCTTTGTAACAGACAGTCAGACAGCATAAAAGCACAGTGGTCTGATGCAAAGACATGCATTTCCTGTTCAGCTTTCCAAAACATTTCTCTTTGCATCTTTTCAAAGTTTTCCTATTATCCTTGACAGAATTTCAGAAGTCAGTCATGAAGAAGAGTTGACCCTAACAGTGAGCTAAGGAGAGAGATTCCTATCCTACAATGTCCAAGCAGTTCTACTTTCTTCATTCAGTATTTGGGTAAAGAAGTGAAAATGACAAATTACAGGTGCTAGAATTACAGGTCTAGGACATTGCCGGTCCTAGAGTCTCCTGCACAGATTTATTCATAGATATTAAACATGGTTTTTCAAGTTGCCATAAATCCACTGGAATAAGACTCTGGGGATTAGTTTTCACAACTGGGTGAGTGCTGAAATTCTTCCTGCAGATGATTAACGATAATTTTATAAGCTATCTCTCATACACAACTTACTATCTGTCACAAACCAAAAGAGAAGTCTCAGCTTCTCTCATGTGGGCTGAGCAGACAGTCATATCTGGATTGGAAGGAAGCTTTTTTACCCAGCGGGTAGTTTTTTACCCAGCTGGTAGTTAATCTGTGGAACTCTTTGCCACAGGAGGTGGTGATGGCATCTGGTCTAGATGCCTTTAAGAGGGGATTAGACGGATTTCTGGGCTATAGGCTATGATGGATTGTGCAACCTCCTTACATTAGTAGTAGGCTACTTCAGAGTACCAGGTGCAAGGGAGTGGCAACAGGATGCAAGCATCTTGTTGTGTCGTGCCTCCCTGGGGCACCTGGTGGGCCGCTGTGAGATACAGGAAGCTGGACTAGATGGGCCTTTGGCCTGATCCAGCAGGGCTCTTCTTACGTTGTTATGTTTGGAGCTCCTGAGTTAAACCTGGTTTTATTGGATCCGCTTTAGGGTTAGTGTTACCCTAAGACATTGTTCTTAGTATAATTGGTAGAGGAATGGCCACAAGTATGCAGTAGTTGAGCCCAAAATTTCCACTGACCCAAAAAGGCACGACCATGTTTACCTTGAATCAGTGGTATCATCTACAAACAAGGAATGGGAACGGTGGGCGGGACTTGGGCGGGACTTCCGCATGATTGGCAGCCCGCCCGTTCCGTTCCGCGGCTGCCCTGGCCTCAGGGGGGGGCTGCCCCTGGTTTGTGCGCCCCACCGCTGCTCGCCCAGGCCCTGGCGCCCCCCCCATCTCCCCCGGCGAGCAGGCACCCCGCCCAGGCCAGGGCAGCCGCGGAATGGGACGGGCGGGCAGCCAATCACACATAAGTCCCGCCCAGCGTTCCCGTTCCTTATTTGTAGATGACGCCACTGCCTTGAATGCAGCTTTTTTTTCTCTTGTTGTAATTGCAGTAACTGCTGTAGAGTGGCGTCACATCATCTGTGCACTTAACATACACAAATACGGGCTTGGCAAAATAACAAAGAGAAAAGTGATGATTTAAATAGAGAGAACATTCAATTCAGTGCCATTCAATTCAGTGTTTTTGAGTTTTGTCCCAGGATGAGCGTGAAATGGGAGATGGGAATCTGAGGTTCCTCAGTTGGGAGTGGGTGTTTCTGGGTTGGGAAAGGATAAGGCCTGAGAGGGGGGCAGGACTGGTGAAGCAGGCTCACCCTGTATCCTATGCTCCCCTTCCTGAGCCTTGCCCCCCCCCCCCGACACAGGCTTCTCAGACTGGCTGAGTAGCCCAATTGGGCAGGCTTTACACAGGGTAAGGGGGAAAATGTCCCTTACCTGGCGGAGACCTCCGGCCTGTTCCTACTCAGCACAGGTTGTGTCATGGGCCATGTGGCCATGCTACGCCAGCACTGGTTAGGATTGGGCTGTCAATGTGAAACATAGTCACAGGTTGAGCAGTTCAGGTCTAACTCACTCTCCATGGGTGATGCAGTGGCCCCAGTGTGGTGGTTGCTGCTTCCTGAGAGGAGATTTTGGCCTCTGGAAGCTTCCTCAGGAAAAGGAACATTTATTTCCTTCCCCCAGGATCAATGGGGTTAGGTGCAATGGGGTTAGGGGTACCTTATCTGCCATAAGACTGATCCAGCAGAGACCCTCAGGAAGCCAGCAGAGTGCAACAGGAAGTGCCCAAAGATCTCAGAATGCTGCAGAGCTCTTCCAGAGGCTGCAGGGAGCTTCAGAATGGCACCTGCAACCAGCATGAACCCCTTAAACATGGCCGGTGGATGCTTCTGCCAGCCATTTTAAAGGGGTCAGTGCTTTCTGCAGGTGCCATTCTGGTCCCTGCAGTCTTCAGAAGGTCTCTGCATAGTGGATAATGAGGACAGAGGCACAGATAACAAGGAAAGTAGCAATTCTGCCACTCGCAGATAAGTGAATTCACAGATAGCGAAGTCGCATATAAAGAGGACTGACTGTAATTATTCTGGTTCTGCCACTGCCTCAGCTAACTTGATTGCTTGATTTGAAGCAATTCTGTTAACCATGTCAACCTCTGACTTGTTTCCACAAATCACAACGTTATTCTAGATTTGTCAGCTTTTCAGGGGCAAAAGAGAAAGGTGACAAACAGACTCCTTGTACCTGCGGAAGATGCCAAAGGCCCAAAGAGATCCCATGCTTGCCAAATGCTGCAGAGCGGAGTGCTTCATTTCAGTCAGGCTGGCAGGGCTTAAATTCTAGTATTTCATTTCAAATGAATGCAGAGTGGGCTTGAAGTCACTCTTGGAAATGTGACTCTGAAGCACTTGAAAGAAACGGAATATGTTAGAGGCAACAATGGAAAACACTTATACTGAAATAGGCCTGTCACCATCAGAACTTGGGCAGAAATAATTACGAAGAGAAGCCATTAAAAACTTCCTCCCCCTATTCACTGATAATTACCTGGTCTGCGTTTGGAGAATCTTTCCTTCTGACTGACTTTATCCTTTTCTTCTATTTTTGAATATTTATTTTCAGCTTCTTGGGCCTTGATTCGGTTTTCAAACAGAAAAACTTGCCACTGTCTGTCTACCAGGCGTTTCTCCAGGTCACAGAACGATTTTAAAAAATAAAAAAAAAATTGCCTTTCTTCTCGCTTCCTTTTTCTCCAGCCTGACATCTCTTCTCCCTGCTCTTTCGTTCCCGTCTTTTGCTTTCTGTTCATTAGCACACGTTAATAAGGTTCTCTGCAATGAATAAAAGCAGGAGGAGGAAGGAGAACTTTGGAGAATACGCAATTAAACATTGCTCTAGGTTTTCCAAGGCATTTCACAGTCAATATTGGCTTGACCCAGATTTCCTTGGCATGTTACCTTCAGGAAATTTAAATGTTTTGATCCCAGAAACACGGGGCAGTTCACCTATTTTTTGTTATGTATTTTTGTTAGAGGAACATCTGAGCCTGGATCGTCAAACCTCCTCAGTTCAGGCTGGTGTTCTGCTATGGCCACCACGTCTAGGTTCTTGAAAGAAAATCTTCATGTACTGGGTGTTTCACATTGCAGTCGTAAGAACTTTGGGGGTTGGAGTCATATTTATTTATTTATTGGAAGAATTTATATCCCACCTTTCCCATGCCAAAGCAAATGCCCAAGGTGGCTTACATGAGCAGTGTAATATACCGGGTTCCTTGCAGATTCAACTCAGACAAGGCAGGTGCAGTTTAAGCATTTTATTGTAACAGCAACAGACAAGAAACTGAACCCAGGCAACAGGCCTAACTAACTGCAGGATTTGTCTAGCTCCGGTCTTTTGATTGGTGGGGTGATTGACTCCACCTTTCCAGCCCTCTTGCTGGGCTTAACCCCTGACTATCCTACTCATATGTAACAAGCAGACTAGTGTAAACCACCACGTTTCAATGGGTTGTTAACAAGTACAGGCATCTATGTATGTATGTATGTATGTATGTATGTATGTATGTATGTATCTATCTATCTATCTATCTATCTATCTATCTATCCATCCATCCATCCATCCATCCATCCTGGTGACATCACTTTGTATGTGTGGGGAACCTCACAGTCCCTTGATTGCATGAGAACTATATCCCAAGACCATTTAGCACAAGCTAAAAAATTTTGTGCAATTGATAGTTATTAATCAAGGAAGTCATATTTGTTTTACTGCTGCATGCAATACCTCTAAAATATTGTTAATAAAAGTTTCTTTTTTTTAACTAAAGTAGTGCTTGGTTATCACTACTAAAGAGATTAGCACCATGTTGACATACTGTTGGGTATGTTTCTTTGGATTCTCATTTAGTGGGGCAATCTTTGATGATAATATGCTTTTTTATTTTTAAACAAACTGTTTATGGATGGTGCCAAATGCCTGGAGCTATAATTTTAGTCGATTTCCAGGACTCCATCCTTGCGATAAGGCAAGTGCGGGAACCATTCAACTCAGCAGAGATGTCAGTATATATGACACAACCTATAATTCAGCCAAAGTACTGCCAGG
Source organism: Lerista edwardsae (assembly GCA_029204185.1). Taxonomy (NCBI): domain Eukaryota; kingdom Metazoa; phylum Chordata; class Lepidosauria; order Squamata; family Scincidae; genus Lerista; species Lerista edwardsae. The sequence goes on from JAJKFI010000095.1 coordinate 2,044,432, forward strand.
AACCTTTTATTATACACGTTATAAGAACATTCTCTGATTTGTGCTGGCAGGAAGTCTCTACAAATTGCAATGAAACTTCCATCAGGCTTCCATTTGACAGAGAAGACCAAAACAACTTTTGTAGTCCTGTGGATATGTATGGCTACACTCAGTGGAATCCTGTGCTTGCCACCAAAATGAAGTCAGAAAATGTGTTGGAAGATCCTTAGCTAATGATTGTTTCTCCTGTTCCAGTGTCCCCCCTCCCACTTTGAAGTCTTCCTTTGTTTCAAGTTACTGTTGTTTGAACAACAGTGGGATTATGAAACTAATCTTGTCCGAGTTAACACTGGCGTGGCAACATCATTCAAAATCTTGTAAGTGACGCTTTATTCATTCCATATGACATGAAAGCGTTAGTTATTGTGAAGCAGAAATCTGGAACGGCTTTAGATTTTGAAATCAGGAGTGAAACATTTTCCTTTGGGATTTTATTACGTGTAGCTATTTTCCATCTTTAAGGACCTAGACCTTGACCAAAATCATAGTGAGTCTGTGGTACCAACCTTGGTGGTTGGTGGTACCAACACTCAAAATCTGAGGCTCTGGCCTATGGACTACTAGATGCTTTTCATGGTTCTAGCAGAATTCCATACACAACTAATTTGTGTGTCTCAGTGTCCTATGTGATAAACTACTACATTGCTACCACTGGATAGATTGATGACCATACAAATCACTCCCACAAATATATAGATGAATGCATGAGTACCCCAAGATGCTTTGGCATGAAGTCAGCATGATGCCTGAAAGATGCAACTAGGTGCACACTAGAATATTTATAAGCCCCTAGTTCACAATTCAGTTTCCAGCAATGGCTTTGATACCACTGCAAAGGTTAAGTAATTTGAATATTAATACCTTTTTAATTTTTAAGCCTATTGTTCCCCAACATGTCACATGCCCTTGTCTTCATCCAGGATTAACTGCATGACAAGTTTGAACTTTTAAAAGCAAGCCACTTTTGGAATTATTGGGGGAGTATAAAAAAGGTCATTGTACTTGTTACAAAACAGAGACAGAGACTCGTACAACTTTTTTTTCTTCATTGTGTTGGCCACAAAAATGGCTGAACTTTCAGTTTGGCTGAACTTCCCTAAATTCAAATAGGAGGTTCTAGACCTGGAGGAATTGACACAGGAGATCTTACACCTAGACTTAAAGAGATGAACTAATTCCTGGTCTGGAGAAATCTTAATGCCATGAAAAGTGGCAAAGGGTATCTTATCACCATACCAGGGATTGCAGGACTGCAGCACCCATTTTTGTTCATTGTTCTCCTATATAAGAATTCCAGGAATTTTTTTTATTACATCATCATTTTGTTTAGACTTTTCTATTTTTTCTCCAGGATCTGTGAATGAATATTATCCCCTGGGTAGTGTGCCAGAGCATCGTCACCAAACTGTGACGGAGCTCTCAGTTTACCTGTCAAAACTTTTGTGATGGACCCCTTGACAATCGTCCCATTGGAGCTGGAGCTGAGGAGCATCCCAGGACCTGCATCTCATGAGAGTCCCTTTCCCATTTCAGCTTCAGGATGAAGGAAATGCAAACTGGGCAATATATATTTTTGCTCTGATGTGCTGAAAGCGAATCCAGCTCAAAGCTGGACCGGCTGTGAGCAGCCCATACCAGTCCTGAGCTGCCTGCATCCAGAGCCGCGATACCAAAACGGCCACCGCTGCATCCTGCGGGAGCCGCAGCAGCCACAGGAGTCTCCTCCACAGGAATCCAGGGCCAGTGGTAGGGCCTTCAGCAGTGCTGCAAACACAGCAGCCACGGGCCTCCCCTTCCCCTAGGGAATTTCCTAGACCCAGCAATGGGGCTATTCAAGTCTCCGCTGCTATTTTGCCGGTGGAGACTGGCGTAGTCCCATGTTGGGCATCCAAGCCTGATGCCAAGGGGTTCAGGATGCAGCGGCGAGGGCCGCAACCAGTCCCACCAGTCTGCTCCTCCCCCACCCACCTTCCCCCGCCTTCCCCATGCCCTTCTCCCATACCACCCAAATCCACACCGCTGTTCCGTGATCTCACTTACTATGGTCAGTGGTGCAGCAGCTGGTCCTTGGCTCTGAGGCTCGGTGCCATAGCCCAGGCCCAGCGCCAGTGGCAGGGGTCTTCAGCAGTGCTGCAAACACGCTTTACAGCATGTTTGCTATGTTGGAGCTGGTGGTAACAGCTTCCCTCTGGCTTCAGGAGTGGGCCCTAAGAGTTTGAACAGCTTGAGAGATGCAAGAGAGATCATTATTTGAAATGTTTACAGCACCGATCAACAGAAGGACCGGAAGGTTGGCAGTTCAAGACTGCGCGACAGAGTGAGCTCCCGTTGCTTGTCTCAGCTCCTGCCAACCTAGCAGTTCGAAAGCACCCCAATGCAAGTAGATAAATAGGGACCACTTCGGTGGGAAGGGAACGGCGTTCCGTGCGCTACGGCGTAGAGTCATGCCGGCCACATGACCACAGAAGCTTGTCCTTGGACAAAATGCCAGCTCTACAGGCTTTGAAACGGAGATGAGCACCGCCCCCTACAGTTGGTCACGACTAGACCATTTGGTTGTGGGGAAACCTTTACCTTTACCTTTTTTACCACCCTACATATTTACTTCTTCTTCTTTACTCCTTTACTTATTCCAAGATCCATTGCCACAGGAGTGTTAAAAGGGGAAAAAAATAGAGCAAACCCTCCATTTGAATTTGTTATGTTAAAATTGCAATTTTAGGCAATCTGATTTTTGGGAAGACCAATATCCCTTGCTATGCTAGCCTCTCAATTTAGCATTTCTAATTAAAGTTGTTTGTTTTGAGAGCTGTGAATAGTCATACTATTGAAAGCAACAATGCACCTTGATTTCCTTCTCTTAGCTTTGCTTAGTGAAAATAAGCAGTTTAGCCTGTGCGATGCACTCCCCGTCTTTTCATTATTTATGTCCCCTAATTCTTTAATAAAGACGTGCCTTTTCTGTTGAGCATAACAAAATAACGTTGAAGGAGACAGCAAGCTTGCAAATGTTTTGTTTGCTTAGCAAAGCAGACGGCACCGTTTTGCACTGAGATTCCCTTCAGCGATGTCTGGGTTTTTGTTGAGCAGTGGGTTTTGTCCGAATGAGTGCAGCCCCAAGTATGGGACTTTGGGTAATACCCCCTGCTTCTTGGCACAGATAAGAGTCTGGTGTTGTCGGAGAGTTGTATGCATGGATTTCTTTTGAAAAAGAGAGACAGTGATAGTCATTTCCTCAGCTTTAGAGAATCCCGCATCATTGGGCTCCCTGCATGTTCCTGGCAGAAGTTCTTTCTGCTGAGTCAAACTTCTCCTTATAAAACTGTCGCTCGTCCTGTCACCATGATTAAGCACGTTTCAGAAATGGATCTGATGCCGTTTCCGCTCAACCGTGGCGGGTGTAAGAAATGCAAGAAATGCAAACGGCGATCAGAAATGCAAATGCGGCCTTTGCGCCGCGCAATGCTGAGCGCCCAGCACCAGGCAACGCCACCATCAGAATGGCGAACTGGGATGCAGCAGTGCCTCAAAAACACAATCATCCTTTATTTCACTTTATGTGGCATTTACTCTTTATTTTTACAAGTGCCTTTGCTTTGGCAACCGGCATCCAAATGCCAACCCCGGGCAGGCTTGGTTTGGAGTAAACTTTGCTATTTTTCCATGAAAAGGAATATTCTGCCCTTTTATCTGCATTACGACTGGATTTTCGACTCTTGCCTCCATCGCGGGCTGTGCGTGCTATAAGGCTGACAGCAGCGACACTCTCTGCCAGAGAGGGAAGGGGGAGACTAATAACGTTCATCAGACATCACATTTCTATTATTTTATACTATCATTTAAGAGATGAATGAAATGGTTCTTTCGCAGGCAGGAATGTAAATAAATTATACATTAAGGCCGAGAAAGTCATAATCATATTTCTTGGAGATTGCACTAAATGTTTGCAGTCATGGAAGGAGATGAGGGGTTTCATTACATTCCCGTTCTAGGGACTGCATCGCCCCACATAAAATAAAGCTCCGATCTATCAAGTGTCTTGGGCTGAGGGATCAATCCGCTTGTTTTGAGGGCATGAATTAGTGTACAATATCACACTTGTCAAATAATTCATTAATGATATTCTTCTCCTTTGAATTATTAAGCCTGAAATGGAAAACGATGGCTGAAATAAGAGGCTTTCAGATATACATTATTATCAGGCCATTTATAGCTTAATGCAGTGCTTCCCAGCGCTTCCTGCAAGGGAGTTGGGAGTACTGTAAGTTTTTGCGGGGAGGGAGCTGTGGCAGCAATGCGATCCCCAGGATCACACTGCTGCTGGGGGGAGGGCTTTTTTTTCTACTTACCTCTGCCACCCACCTCATGGGGGTGTAGGGGTCCCACAGATGCCTCTGCAGAGCTCCTCAAGCCTCCAACAGTTAAAAAAAAAAGATTGAAAACCACTTCCTGGTTTTGATCAAAAACCAGAAGTGGTTTTCAATCACTTTTTTTTTTTTTTTACTATTTTGGAGGCTTGGGCATCTGTGAAGGCATCTGTGGGACTCCCCACATGGCCCAGAGGTTGGCACTGGCAGAGGTAAATAGAAAAAAAACAACCTCTTTGCCTCTACAACAGTGTGATCCTGTGGATGGCATTGCTGTCTTCTCCTCCCCCCCCCCTTTAAAGGGACAGGAACAAACGCTTCAGTGGCTGCACCTCTGTCTCTCCACACCCTCAGTGCTGGTAAGTCAGTGCAGGAGGAAAGATGGAAGCAGGGAGGGGCATAACAGGGTGGGGCTGGGGGGAACATGGAAGACTGAGGCGGAACAAGTGCAGAAGGAGGGCTGGAAGGGGCTGGTAGCAGCAGCAGGAGCACCACCAATCAATGGTGTAGCTAATGAAATTGGAGCCCGGTGCAGAGGGTAAAATGATGCCACAGGAATGACATCACAACATGAAGTGATGTCACAACAGGAAGTGACATCACAGTTGTATTTTTATTTTCGGGGGGGGGGGTTGGCCATCACTTTTAATAGAATGAAGATATTGCACTCTGGTTTGTTTCATTGCATTCTGCATTAAATTCCACATCAAAAGGTATATAACATGATGGTATTATTCATACATACGAAGGTTTTCACAATATTGGCCACTAGTGTTAAGCTCAGCTTGTTGTCCCCCTGAAGTTTGTTGCCCGGTGCAATTGCACCCCCTTGTGCTTCTTTAGCTACGCCCCTGCCGCCAGTATCAACCCGCCGTTCTGGACCTCAATCTGCTTCCACTCGGATTTGTGATGGCTAAACTGTGGTCTTTAGTTTTTGGACTTTTTTTCAGCCTTTTTTGTTATCTCATTTCATTCAGAAGGTCAAAACTAAGCTTGGTAAATGGCTGACTTTCCCAGTTCTGTTCAAAATGAAAATAAAGCGAAGAGATAAGTGGGGTCCTCTGCTTAGAGTGCTTTTGTTTCCAGTAATGCTCTTCATCTCAATATGCTGTTCCCACTGAAGTGTATGCAGTCAATGAATCACTCATTACATGCAACTGTAAATATTAATTGAGCCAAAGCATTCCACTACATACTAAAAATGTAAATCTGGGCAGCCATTTACCAAATCATTAAGGGAGGTATGTGTGGGGGAAATAGATTCATTCAGCACCTGCTAGATTTATGACTGCATTTTTCAGGAATTTTTTTTTTATAAAAGCTTATTCACACATAATTTAAGTACAGAAAAGTCCCTACGGAGCCCACTTTTTCTTACTATCATCAAAAAAGTCCATTATAAATAAATGTATGTCTCCTGCCCATTTCTAATGGTGAATCTTGGCCTTTTAAAAACGTCTGGCACATGTGTTTTTATCCTAGAAAAATGATGGAAGTGGTAAGAAACTGTATAAATGGCAGGGCTGAGGACGTCAACGGAAGTCCTGAAGACTCGACTACTCCTGAAAACTGGCCTGGCCTGTGCTGTCACCCAGTCTAGTTTAGGGGCAGGCTGGGGTGCAACTGGAAGTTGGGGAGGGGATTTTATTCGCGCACCAGCCAGTCCGATGTGGCTATGTGGATTTGCACCTGCAATTTTGTGGGTACAAATCTGAGCTGCTGTGAAACATTGGTTGTGCTGGGATCGGAGCCTACGTCACCCAGGCCAGGCCCACCCACTTCTGGGCCCGATCTGCCTCCCAGATCGCCCTCCCCAGCCTTCCCCCTGCCCCAAACCTCCTTGATTCTGCCTCTCTGAACTCTCCCTCTAACCCGCTATGCCGGCCTGCCCAGGCTGGCACAAGCCTACCTGCTCTTGATGCAGGCCTGGCGCTGCCTTAGAGCGCAATCCTAACCTGGAGGGGCACCGTATTGTATGTTTGGACCACTCTCAGAGTCAGAGAGCCCAGCACATAGATGTGCGCCATAAACATGCTTTACGATGGCCCTTGTGCCGGCCAAACTTTGCTGGCTTAACTTGGGCCGGTCTAACTCCAGGTTAGGATTGTGCCCTCCGCCTCCTTCTAAGTATCCCCAACTGTGCTTTACGGCACGTTCATGATTCTTGGTAGCTGGCACGAGGGACTTGTGCTGGCTCGGCAAGCGAGATTGATTTGTGCTGTGAGTGTATTCAAAACTATATCTTATGCTAAATTCTTTGGTCCTGGCTTTTTAATCTGGAAGAGTTTCATACATTCTAGTTAAAGTGACATCTTATTCAGTGCATGTCTGTCTTAATGTCAAATATTATTCCGTGCTATCTCAGGAGATGGTATAAGCTCATTCAAGCTCCATGCAAGTAAAGCATCTCCTACAATTAAATAGTTAGATTCATTCTCTCCATTAGTCATTGTCAAAATATGTTTAATCCAAATGGAAAATGTGCTTATATAACAGAGAGAGAGAGAGAGAGAGAGAGAGAGAGAGAGAGAGAGAGAGAGAGAGAGAGAGA
>JAJKFI010000095.1:2051398-2130732 GCA_029204185.1 Lerista edwardsae
AGAGAGAGAGAGAGAGAGAGAGAGAGAGAGAGAGAGAGAGAGAGAGATTCCAAGGTGTATTTCTTTCTGAATCATTGGCAAATACACTGACATCTTAAGTAACTATGGTATGTGCTACCTTAACTCTGCATTAATTCCTTTACATTACCAGAAAAGAAACCCACAATGTTAGTAGGTGTAATTGTGAAGCTTCTAGAAAGGTAGCCCAGGGTGCAATCCAGCGCAGACCTGGCTGTGCCAATGGGGCATGTGCTGTGTCCTGCAGTTGGGGGGGGGGAGGCAGTCATGAAGGCCTCCTCAAGATCAGGGAATGTTTGTCCCCTCACCTCCGAGCTGCATTAACTCTGGTGCTGGGAAGTTGGTTAGGTGTGCGCCCTCCATGTAGCATTGATCTTGGCATCATCTTGGCATTAGCTTGGCTGCATCCATGTTTTTAGATGAACCATTTTCCATGAGACTCAGAGCCAAGTCAATGACAGTCCACCGAATTTGAACTGGAGTTCTGTTCCACCAAATTCCCTGCCAAGCCTCCCCGAGGGCCCCAATGCCCACACTAGGCTGACTGGTTTCCCCTCCAGAGCGGCCTCAGAGATAGGCAAGAGGGAGGGGATTCAGTCACCCACTGGGCCTCCTCTCTTCCAACAGCTTTGCTTGGGATCACCAGCTGGCCAGCCTCCTCCAGACTATACTAATCACCAGCTTCGCTCAAGATACCCTACGTCCAGTGGTGTCATGTGGCCAGGACACTCCAGAATGCCATCCCGGTTGTTCCGTGTAAGGGCTGGGGGCTGGGCCCGCCCACTGCAGTCGTCGTTGCCGTGCGCCCCTGCAATATGCGAATGGGGCTGGCAGCGATGAGACGCTGCGCACTGTTCCGCCCGCCCTCCCTCCCTCCCTTGTGCTCGGTTCGCTCCGAAATGGAGCTATTCCAGGCACAGGGAGGCGTGGCTGAGCTCCGCATGGGGGCGGGGAACTGCCAATCAACCGTGCGACTCAGTGGCTACTTCCTGCATTCCGGATGTTAGCGCAGATAGATCCCACCACTGCCTAAGTCTAACTTGGCACAACAAAACCCCACCACCAAGCAATAGGCAATCAGCTTGCCTAAGTCACAACTGCCTCCTCCACTTGGTGGCTCCAGGGGCGCGGCAGCCATACAACAACTCCCAATGGTTTCCCACAACAACCTTACCTTCCTTTATCCAGTCCATCAGTCCGTTCGGCTCTTACACCTACCCAGTGCCAATCACCCTTCCTTTATCCAGCCCTTTAACGATCCGTCCATCCAGCACCTACCCGGTGCTCCTGTCCAGCACCTACCTGGTGCTAATGTACTGCAACTCCTGCCTCCAACTTTATACTGAGGCAGGCCAATTGGGGTCTGTGGCTGGGCAGGCTTTAATTAATCAGCCACACCCATCTGCACCTGTGCTAACCTCCCTTCATAGCCAGAGCCCTCATCAGCCTGCAGCTGTGTTCCTGCTGCAGGCAGAGACCTTGGGGGTTAACCCTGTGATCCCTGGCTGATATGGACAAGAGGCCACTGCTGATACCATTTCCTAACTCCTGGGGTATCTCCTGCCTTTTCCAGTACAAGTTCCATTTGCTCTTGTGCAACTGCTTGATCACACCAGCCCCATTCAGGGTGTGTCCTCCAGTGAACATGGGATTGCTTTAACAGAATGCCTGTCCTATGGCCTGTCCCCGTCCCTGACAACTGCAATCATGGGCAGAAACATGTCCTGCTTCAGTGTTTGTCTCTGCCACCAAGTCCTGAACAGAAACATGTGAAAAGCAGTCCCTTTCCCTTGCCTTCATGGCTTGGAGAGCTATTACAAAGCTCTTTGAACTGCGAATGGCTAGGGGGAAGAGGCATAGGGGTAATGGCTTTACCCCAGAGCTCTGGCTCTTGGAAATCTTAGTATTTTGCCCCCCCCTTGGAATGTTACTGCATTTCAGTGAATTTACCATCGAATGTCATTGGATGTGGCTTTAGAAATGCAGGTTTAATTTTCCATAGGGTTCATAAGAGCATAAGAGCATCATTGGGAGCGCAATCCTAACCTGGAGTTAGGCTGGCACAGTTAGGCCAGCAAAATTTGGCTGGCACAAGGGCCATAAAGCATGAAGCAAAATTTGGCTGGCACAAGGGCCATAAAACATAAAGCATGTTTGGACCACTCTTGGAGTCAGAGAGGATGGCACATTCTATGTGCTGGCCTCTCTGACTCCAAGAGTGGTCCAAACATACTTTGTCCCTTGTCCTGGCCAAACTTTGCTGGCCTAACTGTGCCAGCCTAATTCCAGGTTAGGATTGTGCCCTGGATCAGGCCAAAAGCCCATCTAGTCCAGCTTTCTGTATCTTACAGTGGCCCACCAGATGCCTCAGGGATTACACAAGACAATAAGATGCCTGCATCCTGCTGCTAATCCCTTGCACCTGGCATTCCATTGTAGCTTGCTTCCAAAATAAGGAGGTTGCATCAACTACCACAGCCTGTAGCCTACAATGGACTTTTGCTCCAGAAATCTGTCCAATCCCCTTTTAAAGGCATCTGGGTCAGACATCACTACCTCTTGTGGCAAGGAGTTCCACAGATTAATTACCTACTGGGTAAAAAGTATTTTCAGCTTGGCAACCTGGCTCTCTTTCACTTCCAATAGGCTGTTGCTAAAGAACTCATGAGAACTGAAGGTTCCATTTCTCCTTACAGTTACTAAAATTCACTCCACAAATGCCATCAGTGACTGCCTGCTGTGTTTATGAAGACCACTTTTTACAGTGTCCTAGCAGTCACATCTTCCCAGGATGCTGTGGTTTGGACCATTTACTGAGTAAGCAGGTGGATCTGACGGCAAACAGTAGCAATAAATTCACTGAGATCTTTGTCTACCATCAAATTACGCATAAAATTCTTCGGGTTTTGATTCTTGTGTTGTATTTAGCAATGTAGTTCCACTGATACAATTTCAAAGTGATGTCAGTAAAGTTGAACTTCTCGCTATTAACAGGGAATGATCCAAAATCCAGTTCATTTAACTCTGAAATCTCAATTTCAACGTGAGTTTTACGATCAACTGAAGTAAATGACTGATATGAAGTAACCATCATCAATTTTAATATCAAGGGCACTTACAGTAGAATCCTGAGCATATTTACTCCAAACTGTACTCAGTGGGGCTTACTCCTAGGTAAGTGCAGCCTCCTACTTTACTCCCTGTGTAGCGATGCATCAGTGCCAACAGGGCACAAGCTGTAACCTGGGGGGTGCTTTACTTCTGTGGAGGCCACCTCCCCTGCCCAGAGGAAGGCCCTGCTGGCCCAATGGGTCTACTTGGACCTGCATAGCTGGAACACGTCCAAGTGGATCAGTGAAGGCAGTTTGTGCCTGGGAAGGAGGCTGGATTAAGAGCGCAATCCTAACCTGGAGTTAGGCTGGCACAGTCAGGCCAGCAAGGTTTGGCTGGCACAAGGGCCACTGTGACGCATGTTTGGACCACTCTGGGAGTCAGAGAAGATGGCGCACGTCTGTGAGCTGGCCTCTCTGACTCCGAGAGTGGCCCAAACATACTTTACAGTGCCAATCTTGGCTGGCCTAACTGTGCCAGCCTAACTCCAGGTTTGGATTGCACCCTGAAAGTTGCGGCTGTAAGTTCTTTGCTGGTCTGAGCAGTCAGTCCTCAGCCCGTTCTGTTTGGGTGGGGAGGAGTGGATCTGGCTCTGTGTCCTGCCCAGGGAGTGCAGGAGATAAACATGTTTACTAAATGGGAAATGCTGTGAAGGGCACCCTTGGAAATGGGATAAAACACCAGCCACTCTTTTCTCAGATAATTTCTTATTTGCATGGTAATTGTGTTGGAAAGTTCACTGCCATTTCTAAGGGTGAACAACCAGCATCTTGAGGTCGCCAACCAGTTGAGGTTAATTGATTTGTTTGCAGTTCCTTGGTTGGAGCCAAAAAGAACTGGAATTATATTTCTCCAGTTGCAGATGCCAGGTAAGGTTGTCTCCAGAACTTTCCACTAGAACCTGTTGCTCTGTTGGTGGCAACCTTGGGCCACGTCCTGCCCTACTCACCTCACACGTTCTGGCCCCTCACGTGACATTCCGTCACCTTCCAAAAGTGTTCTGACAGTTTTGGGTGGCTTTTGAACAATACTTCCAGTTTTCCAATGGTTTGTGAATATCACACTGACGTCAGGCTTTATTGTATAGCTCCACAGCACCTGTCAAAGGATAAATTATCTGTGGGGTGCAATCCTAAACTGAGCCCTCCTCCCTGACTCCGAGAGTGGTCCAAACATGCTTTACGGTGGCCCTTGTGCCGGTCAAACTTTGCTGGCTTAGTTTATGCCGGCCTAACTCCAGTTTAGGATTGCGCTCTCAGTTGATGTTGCTCCCAAGTAAGGGTGCATAAGAGGGTGGCCTGCCTAGCTCACTTGATACAGCATCCGCTCCTGAAAGCATTATCAACCTCCTTCATCAGAAGCATGAAGTGGACTGAGAAGGCAGTAAGGATACGGTGGCATAAATGGACATACCTGGAAGATAAATCAAAGGAATGAAGTCGCAGCTTAAGATAGTAAGGATTTAAACAACATATAAACTCCTGCTTTGTCAAAGGTAAACCTGTCCTGAACTGATAGCCTGATCCTATAGGACTGCTTGGATCCAGCCCGCTGACTCAGGGCGCAATCCTAACCTGGAGTTAGGCTGGCAGAGCTAGGCCAGCAAAGTTTAGCCGGCACAAGAGATTTGCCGCCATCCTCTCTGACTCCAAGTGCGGCCCAAATGCACTTTACAGTGGCCCTTGAGCCGGCCGAACTTTGCGGGCCTAACTGTGCCGGCCTAACTCCAGGTTAGGATTGCACTCTTAGGTAAATCAGTGGGAGAGGCAGGATAGGGTGAGGGAAGGGCCGAAAATGATGATGATGGGCGGGGGAGGTCAGGTACAGGAAAGGAGCAGGTGCTGCAGTAGTGGTGGCCACCAAGTCAAAAAAAAAAAACCCTTCCTGGACATAATCCTGTGGCCCAGGTCCACACAGAACTGCATTAGCAATTTTGCTGGGATGTGATTGTAGGTGTTTGTCTGCAGTCCCCAGAAAGGGCATTCCAAAAAAACCAGCACCCCCACCAAAAATCCCCTGCTTCTCGTGGAGGCAAGCTGAACCTCAGGTAGGTCAGACACATGAAAGAGGACTCAAATGGCGATCAGTGTGTGAGGAGGCACATAAATATAATGCAGTTGTATTTTATGCTGGTTTATAGTACAGGCATGCCCTGGTAGCCACTGATTCAGTATCCATGGTTTCAGTTATCCACAGATACCATGGATACTGGGATGCTTATTAAAAAGGTAAAAGGTAAAGGTTTCCCCACGACCAAATGGTCTAGTCGTGACCGACTGTAGGGGGCGGGGCTCATCTCCGTTTCAAAGCCTGTAGAGTCGGCGTTTTGTCCGAGGACAAGCTTCCATGGTCATGTGGCCGGCATGACTCTATGCCGTAGCGCACGGAACGCCGTTCCCTTCCCACTGAAGTGGTCCCTATTTATCTACTTGCATTTAGGTGCTTTTGAACTGCTAGGTTGGCAGGAGCTGGGACAAGCAACGGGAGCTCACTCCATCGCACAATCTTGAACTCCCAACCTTCCGGTCGGAAAGCCCAGCAGCAACGGTTTAACCCGCTGCGCCACCCCATCCATTAAACTAATCCTTGTTTTTACCTTGTTGCAGCAAAGCCATTTCTGCTCCCCTATCTTAAAAAAGGCACCCCCAGTATCAACGGGTTCAGGTATCCACAGTGGCGTCCGAAATGAAACCCCAGTGGATGCCAGGGCATGCCTGCATGTTTTTAGATGTCTTCTTATGAGCTAGCTAGTCAATCTTTGTGATGCAAAGGAGACCTATACATTTACAAAATAAATAAAAAATATATAATAAGCCTAGAACTGGTGATGGAAGACATCAGGCCAGAGGTCAGTAAGCAGGACCTTTTGCAGAGCAGGAGTTTTGTAAGATTGTACATGTAAAGTGTTTTGAACATGCAAAAGTGCCATACAGATGCTACAAATTATTATCTGGCTCCCGATAAAATGTGGCATTCTGGGATGAAGGAAAGATTCCCAAAGTACGTGAAATGGAATGAAATTTTCCTCTGTGTCAGATAATAATTTATCTTCTCACCAAGCTTTAATTCAGATTTTCACAATTAATTAACCATCAACCTAATCATTATACACATAAGGCATTTAAATTGATCTATGGAGAATGATGGGGGAAGGATAATGCTTTGACGATCCATTTCAAATTAGTTATTAGATGAATGAATATTCCACAAGGGCATTTGTGTGATGACCTCTGCTGATGACTTAAAGAAAGGCATGTCTGTTTAGATAATGAGGAGACAAAAGGAGTGTGACTTATCGCCACCAGGACGCTGTATAGAATTACAAGGATTAATCCACCCACAATGTATTCCTTTTCCTGCAGCCTAGTTGAGATAACATAGAACTGAAAGATCAATAAATAAAGACTGGCATTTTAAAGATCCTGCTTCATGATAAAGCATTCACTGTGCATGCCAGTTAGGTTTCTGCGGGTGTGCTAACAGCGTCAGGGAATGAAAAAAGCTTTGCTCGATCAAGTTTGGTGTGGGGTTTTTTTTTGTGATGTGCCGTCTTTAAACCCTCAACCACCAGACCATTGAACAAAAGTCACTTGTGCTGGCACAGGATTGTTGCAAGCACACTGTAAAGTGCGTTTGGACCACTCTTGGAGTCAGGGAGGCTGGTGTACGAACATGTGTCATCCTCCCTGACTCCAAACGATCCAAACATGCTTTAGTGTGCATGTGTGATCCAAACATGCTTTAGTGTGCATTTGATAGACTGCGGGGCTGGCATAAGTGACTTGTGCTGGCCTAACTCCAGGTTAGGATTGTGCCCTTAAACCAGTGGTGTCATCCAAATGATTTAGGAACAGGTACTCACTTTTGATTGGCACTTGTTGGGGTCCGCCCACCGGAAGTGACATCATAAGCCAGAAGTGATGTCGTGGCAGGAAGTGAGGTCATAGCCGGAAGCGATGTCATGATTGTTGACATGGATGTGATCATGTTTGTAATAACTTCAGCTTGTGGTTAGTGTTGATTTAACTTCTATTGCTTTGCTTTCTAGAGATGTGTACAGACATATTTTGCTTCAACTGTTCCCTGGTTAAATAGCAGGCTAGACTGTAATAGATTGTGAGCCCTTTTGGGACAGGGAGCTGTTTAACTTTAATGTTAAATGCAAGGAGCCAGCAAGGAGCAGGAGGGGGAATGGGCGACCAAAAAAAGACCACGTGGGGGCTGGGGCTGGGGGGGAGGCTACAGGAGGAACCGGGACACTGGATCTGCGCAGCTGGAGGGAGCGGGAGCCCCAGGCAGCCCACCTTCTTACGCTTGCTGCCTTATTCCCAGGTCTCCCTCGCTGCTGCTGCTGCTGCTGCCGCCTCCTCTGGTCCTCTCGCTCTGCTGCTGCCGCCGCCACCACGCTGCCTGCCTGCCTGCCTCCTCACAGAAAGTGCAGGCAATGGCTGCGGGTGTGCAGTACACATGCGCAGCTGCTGAGCCAACCAGCCAACGGGTGGTTTAGAACAACATTGGTAGAAATGCAATCTCCAGCACATCATTGGTAGAAAAATGTAAAAAAAGAGAGCTCTTAAAAGGGCACAATCCTGAGAAGCAAATGGGCATGTGCAAGTCCCTTGTGCCAACCCAGGAGTGTCGCAAACATGCTGTTTGCCCCAGAATGCATTATTAGCTAGATCATTAGCCTCACGTAACTAGGAAGGGGCTGCAGTCAGCTCAGAAGACTGCCTGCAGCCCTCAAAACTCAGCTGTTTTGCTGCACTATTTCTGGCTTTTTTCTTTCCCCACCTCATTAAAGAGCTCCCTGGGGTCCATGGATTTATGGTATCCATGGAGTGATGGTGGTTCTGGAATGGAACCCCTGCTGATACGGGGGTACACGTGCACTGTGTTCGAGAGAACTTACCATGATGTGTCTTTCAGTTGTTCTTGGACATTTACCCAACCAGAGCACCCCAATTCTTTTAGAATGGAAACCCAACATTAAAAACCATTAAATTAAAATGAAAGCACAACTTTCCTCTCCAGCTATTAGACTTGTATATTTAACATTAGCTGCATCGCTATTCCCAAGTGCTCACCATTCATTGATCCAGATGTCAAAGACAGGAGGTCTAAAAGAATTACGGATTATGCATTCTTCATCGGGCTCTGGGTTATACCTGGCTCATGTTGAGTAGGTCTATTTAGGAACACAACCTTTTGCATACTGATAAAGTCTCAGCATCCAACCAAGTTGTATTACTGAACAGCAGCCATAACAAAACACGCTTCTACTCAGTTTTTCTTATTATGAAGCAGTATAGTCTGTATTTTGATTGAAGTACATTCAGTAAATAATACCTTGTATTATTTGCCCTGTTTGAGACCAAGAACCTGTATTGATACAAGGTCTCAAGGAGGGCAAATCCACTATAATTTCCTCAAATTTCATAGAGTTCCTACAGCCGGGTAAATGCAGTGTTGGGACTGGAATCCAGCCAATGTGTCTGAAGATCTTTGATGCTGGATTGATGTGGGTGGCTCAGTTGTGTTCCAACTGGCAGAACCTGGAGTCAAATCAGTTTTGTTCTTCAAGCTCTGTACCTCAATCCGTTATAGTCATAGACTGTGTATAGTACCTGCTGTTGAATGTACGGACCTCCTTTGTATGCATGCAATTATTATTATTTTGTTGATGTTGGTGGCAAAAAGAAATGCTGAACATTCAATTAGGGCGTCCTTATTGACAGTTTGCACCATCCACACACTGATTAATGCAATCAATGGGCTCAAATGAGATGGAATTTACATTTTCTATTCGGCTATGCGGAGATGTTGGTTAAAGATGCAAAGGGTGAAAAATAGAAAGTTGCAGTAATAGTTCTACAATAAATTATTCCGTCCTAATACACGTTCTGTAATCATTGATGTCTAATGAGAACCTATCATGAGAATCGAAAAGGACAGTATATCATGGAAGCGAGAACATGTGGTTTCAATAAGACCCTTGAGGATGTGAGAGTTAGGCAAGAAAGATGCCACTTCTTGATTTATTGGAGAGCTTTGCTTTGCTAAGTGCCTAATATTGCCTTCATTATAATGTATGTCCTGTCATGCCTTATTGATTAAATTAAAAGTTCATCATAAATTAAATATAATATTTTAAGTAACACATTGAACAATTAGTTTGTTTCTCATTAGTGTCGAGAGCAGGTGGTGCAAATAGGCATAGTTGTCAAATGAACAAAAAAACTATATGCGAGCAGTATGGAGCAGTTTGGGTGAATGGCCCGTTAGAAAACGCCAGATGGAATCCAATGCAACGTATTTTGAATCCAACTTCCCTGCAAAGACGGATCTCATTCAGACGCAAGAAAAATCCAGTGGATCTCTTTAGAATCCGTGGGTGCTGGTGAGTTCTTGACATCCATATTGTCCCACAAATAAAAACCATTATCCCTGCTTCAGATGCTCCTGGTCCAATCCTAATCCACACTAGCGCTGGGAAAACACACTGCAGATGCACTGCCCACATCTGCCAGTGCAGGACGCAGCAAAGCAGCCGTAAAGCGCCATGCGGCAGTACTAGCAGCTGGTGCACCACTGGGAAAGCCAAAGCCCTTCCAGAGCTCAGCGTCACTGGCAGCGTTTGGGAGGCAGTGGAGCTCTGGAGAGAAGCTGAGTCCCCCTAACCCAGTGCCTCTAGTCTAGGCAGTCTTGCAAAGTTTTATCAACCCCCTAGTTTCTGCCATGATGGGATCATCGTAACGCCACCTAGGAAGATGAAGCACTCGGAAAGCCACGTGCTGGCCAGCTTGCTGGAAGGCGGTTCACTACCCTTCTGACTGCCCACAGCAGCTTAGCCCCCAACACACACCCTGGATTCCCTCTGCTTCAGGATCAGGACAAGTCCCCTGTTCAGAGCCATCTTGGTCTCCCCCTTTCTTTGTTTCAAACATTGCTCTCTCCCAAGAGTAGACCTACTTCACGTGTTTCCTTTGGCCTTCTCCTGCCACTTTGTCTTATGATTCTACCACAAGATCATCTATCCACCATCTTCCCACCTTGAAGCAAATTTGGCTGGCTGGCTGGCTTAGGGCCCAATCCTATCCAACTTTCCAGCGCGGAGGCAGCTGTGTGCACACACTTCATCCTGTGGTGGCGAGGCAGTCATGGAGGCCTCCTCAAAGGAAGGGAACATTTGTTCCTTTACTTTGGGACTGCACTGCGGCTGCACTGGCAATGGAAAGGTGGCTAGGATTGGGCCCTTAGGTGAATTAACTCTTTAATTTCCAAGGCAGTGCACACATGGCACCCAGTGTACATTCACTGTTTAAGCTTTGTATATTCCTTTTCTCACCTTTGCCAGTTGCACTGACCTCCTTCAATAAACCCTTCCTTTGCTGTTTCTGAGCATAGAGCCTTTCACATTTCCTCCATCCCTTCCTGGTACCTGTCTGTGCCATACCACAGCGCAACAGTCGAAGACACGCATATTGTGGGTGTATGTGTCTATGGATGTACACCTGTTCCCAGAGCATGCATAGCAACACAAAGATTACAGTCTGGGAAGAGGAAAAAGTTCGTGCATGTGTGGGAGTGGGGGAGCTGAATGTTATGTATCAATTTGACTTAAGCGACTGAATCCTTGGCTGTATTTCTTTTGTTGCTAAATAAACCGAATGACTTCACTTTATTCAGTGATGGTATTTAATGAACTTTGAGATGCACATTGATTCGGATTTGGTGCCATATTTCCCTGCAATGTCTACCTTATTCAATTGCATATTGTTTTGTCTTCAGGTAAAAAAGAGTCAACAGGGAAATGTGTGGAAGAGATTGCTCAAATTATCTAGGTCAGCAAATGAGTTTTACATTGGCCTGGTCAAGTGATTTTGACAAGCTGCAGAGGGGAAGGGCGAGAAGTAAATGAAGCTGTAAAAGGAAACCAAACTATCGTTTTGTGCAGTTTTATGGAACAGCTCCAGGAATCCAGGAACAGCTCACCCCGCAGGAGATCTCCTGAGACTCATGCACAGTTGTTCTGTTGTGAGTTGGTTTGCCAGCAAGATGTCAGGGCTTTGGAGTGCTGCTGTGCCATCCTAAATGCTTTGGCTAAATACGGATCTACCTTCTGCTGTTAATAAGGAAGGAGGAAGGAGGAATGTACCTGGGGTCCATCAAACCTCAAAAAGGGAGAGCAATGGATGAAGAAAGATGCGGATGGGAACTGGCTCCTGCCAAGCAAAGGTGGGACAGGTGTGATTGCACTCACAGCAGTGATGTCATTCAGGGGGAACGGACCAGAACGGGTGCCCCAGATCTTAACGGGCTCCGTGGCTGGTTCCAGGTTCCCGACAAGTGCCAATCAAAAGTGAGTTCCTGTTCCTAAATCATTTGAATGACACCACTGACTCACAGTCATGCTCCGAGAATCCAACAATGCTCTTTGTAACATTGTCTCCGCTGGGAAAAGATTCCACAATAAAGCCAATTTGAAAGGAACACAAGTGCTGGTTAAAACAAACCTAAATTGCATAGGAAGGTAAGCCAAGAACATAGAAGAGCCCTTCTGGATCAGGCCAAAGGCCCATCTAGTCCAGCTTCCTGTATCTCACAGCGGCCCCACCAGGTGCCCCAGGGAGGCACGAGACACAAGATGCTTGCATCCTGTTGCCACTCCCTTGCACCCGGTACTCTGAAGCAGCCTACTACTACTGTAAGGAGGTTGCACAATCCATCATGGCCTATAGCCCACAATGGACTTTTCTTCCAGAAATCCGTCCAAATGGATTAAAGGCATCTAGACCAGATGCCATCACCACCTCCTGTGGCAAAGAGTTCCACAGACTAACCACCCGCTGGGTAAAAAAGTACTTCCTTTTATTTGTTTTAACTCTCCCAACCCTCAGTTTTAGCGGATGCCCCCTGGTTCTGGTGGCATCCTCAAAGTCCTCAAAGAAGACTTTGAGGTTGCACTTCTAATCTGGAGTTAGGCTGGCACAGTTTGGCCTGAATCATGGCCATGCAGCCTGGGGATGGGGGGTTGGATGTGGCCTAATTGCAACATCTGGGCTCCACCCCCTCCTAAACCACCCACAGGAACACCCTCCCCCAGAAACGGACAAAGACCTGAACGTGCCTGGAGCAGGGCGATGTAACCGCGCCCCCAGCACGTCGTCCCACCCCCGTGCGTCGTCCTGCTATGCCTCCCTGCCCCCGGAATAGCTCCATAACGGAGCAAAACAGGAGCGAGGGAGGGCAGATGGGCGGGCCAAAAAGCATGCGGGTTCTTCCGCACAATGGCGCCTCGCTGCTACCGGCGCCCATGGCTACCACCACCCCTCACTACACCCTTCCCCCGCCCCTGCCCTCCCCTGCCCATTTTGTCCTCCCTCCCGCCTTCCCCCACCCAGAAATGGTCCCAAGCTGTCCAAATTCAGCCGGTGTGGGACTGCCGCACCCCTCACTTGCAGCTGTGATGCTGGGCTGAACCCAGAGGTTCTTGCGCTGGTGCAAATGTACTTTACAGCACATGCGCGACACTGCAGAGCCAACACAAGTGGGTTGCATTGGCTTCAGGGGGTGTTAGGATTGCCGTACCTACAGATGTATTTATGCTGTTAAAAATTAGAAATGACAACCAAGTTGGGGTGACCATTATTAACCCCCTTTTCTCCCTAGATCCTTGGACAACAGGCCATCGGCAATTCCTGTCATTTGTTGTCCCTTTGAAACGGCTCCAAAAATGTCAGAAGCCAGAAGATATTTTGCAAATGATAATATGAAGAATAACACCAAGACAAAAATTGGAGTACACGCATTGGCCAAAACCCACCATTCACCATTTTTTCATGAAAAGTCCTGAATAGTATTGAAAGGAGGTTGAAATGTTACCTTTGCATTGAATGGCTGTGTTGGATTTCACTTCATTCACAGGCGCAATGGATTGAGACACTGGAGTTTTATTGCCGAGAGCTTATCAAATGTGCTTCACATTGGACATGCAACCTTTCCTGTGGCTGCATTGCCTCGGTCCTTTAAATGATTTAGTAATAGCAGTTAATGATGCAAAATGGGTTTCAATAGGGACTTTACTAGCCAAATGAATCACAGGCTGATAAGGAAAATCAGCAGCCTTCTGAGGTACAGGAAATTGCTAAATGGCCAATTCAACATATCTCAAAGGAGAAGTTAACAGTGGGAGGCAGTCAGAGTAGAAAAATAGAGCAACAGGCCTCCTTTACACTTGAAAAGGTTTCTAAAGGCGCTAAAATATGACCTCTGTTTTTTTTCCTTAGAGTTGTTTTCGAAAGACATTAATGCCCCTTCCTTCAAAATCAGAGGACTTTTTTTTAATGCCAATGTTCAGGGTTGATATTGCTTCTTTTTGCTCTTCCTTGTACAGTACATTCACATCCCTTTCTTGCAATGCAAAACAAAACGCAAGAGCAAACTTCCAAAGGTAAGTATTTCAGAGCATGACCCTTCACGGAGCTGGTGCCCTGCGCCGCTGTAAGACATCACAGTTAATTTGGTTCTGCTTTTTGATTGTTTCCTTTTTTTGCGAAAAGATAGCAAACACTTATTTACAGAACGGGACTTAAAAGAAACTGAAATCAATTGCTTGTCACAGTGCGCAAGAGAAGCTGACGACAATGGGATGCGTGATTCGTGGGGCACCCATCATTCCATGGCTATGGTATTTGATTTTAATTCATTTATAAAGACGGAGTAGATTGTATTTCTCGACATGGTTCTTGCGGAGTGCTTTCTCAGGCAAATATGTACTATTTACAGCTGCGACGGGGTAGCATTTTATGGAGCAAAACAGGCTTAAGTTTTGAATAAATTTTACCCCTGGTGACAAGTTAATAGATATCTCCCTAGGATTATTTGCTATGAATTGATTTATGCCAAGAGAGGACAAAAACCATCGCTGGCATGACCCGAGATAAGAGCAAAACTGAGAGGTGGCAGAAGGGAACAGAAGAGATTATTTGTCTCGTTGTTTTAGTTGTTAAAAACGTTTCAACAGCAAAGTTGCCTCAAGGGGGGAAAATGGACTGTTGTGGGCTAGAGGAAGGTGTTTAATTAGTCCAGTTCCTTACCAGCACACTTACCATATCAAATCAAAAGAATTCAAACGAAAGCCCTCTCAACTGGATTCGACAGTACTAGGTGTGCATATTGCCGGGAAGAAACCCCGGGAAATCCCGAGTACCAGAAGTGGGCCATTTACAAGATGCCATTCTAAGAATGGGCCAAAATGCATTGAAAAGTCCTATACGTAAACTGCGCCAGTCCCAAGCTCGGACACAGTCCAACCACAGGTATGACAGCTGTTTTTCTCAGAGCTGGGTGTGCACATTGCAGGAAAGGCAGTCCGGGAACTTTGGAGTACCCGGGGTGGGCCATTTCCACCAGGTCCCAATCTGTAAATGGGCCAAAATGCATGCAAAATCCTAAAACCTCAGACTGGAACCTGGTGGAAATGGCCCACCCCGGGTACTCCAAAGTTCCCGGACTGCCTTTCCTGCAATGTGCACACCCAGCTCTGAGAAAAACTGCAGTCATACCTGTGGTTGGACTGTGTCCGAGCTTGGGACTGGCGCAGTTTACGTATAGGACTTTTCAATGCATTTTGGCCTATTCTCAGAATGGCATCTTGTAAATGGCCCACTTCTGGTACTCGGAGTTTCCTGGGGTTTCATCCTGGCAATATGCACACCTAGTACTGTCGAATCCAGTTGAGAGGGCTTTCGTTTGAATTCTTTTGATTTGATATGGTAAGTGCGCTGGACTAAATGCAAATAAGGGCACAATCCAATTCGTGCTGGAACAAGCAGG
This sequence comes from Lerista edwardsae, assembly GCA_029204185.1. NCBI lineage: Eukaryota > Metazoa > Chordata > Lepidosauria > Squamata > Scincidae > Lerista > Lerista edwardsae. The sequence continues at coordinate 2,066,363 of JAJKFI010000095.1, forward strand.
CTGGGTTACCTGTACAGTAACTAGCACAAGGTAGGTGTGGGCTGCAGCTCAAGAGTAAGGCAAGTTTTGTCCCCTTACCCTGTGACACACACCAGCTACCCCCACTGCCTGTGAAATTGTAGGCCTAAATCTCAGGAGGCTGTGTTCATGTTGGTCAGGCCAAGGCTGGGGGTTAGGATCTGGCCTGTACCACCACAGCTGGTCCCCTCCCCTCCCCTCCCAGTCCTATTTAGCCCCCCCCCAACACCCTTTCCCGCCTCTATTGTACCCTCCCACATCCTCTCCCACCCCCTGCATTGGCGTACCCAGGCCGGCACAAACTCACCTTCACGTGGCCTGGATCCAGCGCTGGCAAGCCAGGGGTGCTCCTGTGCAGTTGAAAACATGTTTCAAGTCTGCAACACTCGGGAGCAACACACAGTGCAAGGTTCCTGAGCCAGCCTATGTGTGGTCAGGGTAGCACGGTAAGGCAGCGGATGCATCACAGACATGGCGCATGTTCTCCAAATGGTTTCCATAGCAACAGGAACGGAGAAGATGTTTCCTTGTCCTAGAGAGGCGTGCGCACTACATTAAAGACACAGAAGACACCTGCAGTAGCCTCTGGAAAGGACACTATACAAGTGCTTTCCCTTTGCTAAATAAGAGAGCCATCCCTATAAAAAGATGGTTCGTGCCTAGATGTGTATGAGCTACTTGAACACTCATGGCTTCACCCACAGGATTCTGGGAACTGTAGTGAACAAGGAAACAGTGGTTGCCAGAAGGCTGCCTGAGAGAAAACTGAAGGCGCAATCCTCACCTGGAGTTAGGCCGGCAAAGTTTGGCTGGCCCACGGGCCACCACAAAGTATGTTTGGACCACTGTTGGAGTCAGGAAGAATGGTGCACATCAGTGTGCTGGCCTCTCGGATTCCAAGACTGGCCCAAACATATTTTATGGTGTCCCTTGTGCCAGCCAAACGTTGCTGGCCTAACTGTGCCGGCCTAACGACAGGTTAGGATTGCTCTCTGAAAGACACCCAAACTCTCCAGTGTCCAGTCTAGTGCAAAGGGAAACTGCTCCAGTGTATGGTTGCTCAAGACATCCCAAGGCCATTCCCAAGGCCAACAGAAAGAGTCGCATTAAACACATGTCCCTTGATCCGGATTTGCTTGACATGAATTCTTGTCACACAAATCTCATCATCAAACTAATTTATATCACATGCTTTTTTGGATGACAATCCATTACATGAACAAATATAAAGAGAAAAACCCATTTGCAACTGTTAAACAAGGCAATGAAATTATTCATATGTCAACACTGTTCTGGGCTGTGGCTTTTTTTTTCTTTCCCCAAAATGACTTTCATTTCTATTGCCATATTTGTGTCTCAGTGACATTATGGTTTTTGTCACTTCCAGTTTATCCTGGGTAGCATGTAATTATTCATAATGAGCAGTCGGGATGTTGAAACTCTTGCAAACTGTGTAAGTAAGATAAAACAGACTTTAAAATGTTTTTCATCGTAATTGTGTAAATGAAAGACATCATTAATCAGATTCCATTAGATACAGGCATCAGCAGCCTGTTATCGTTGGACATTTAAGCTTTGAACTTTAAATTTTCATTGCTTTAACTTTTGGATTTATCTTTTATGATGGTTAAAAAAAACACCCACACAACACATGCAAAATAGTGGCATTGTACAGCCAGTCCTCATTATCCACTAGGGTTAGGCTCCTGGAAATCCTCATAGATAGCAAATTCACAGATAACGAACCATTAATCCTATGGGATCAATTGGGTTAGATGCAAGGGGTACCTTATCTGCCATCAGAATAATCCAGCAGAGACCCTCAGGAAGCCAGCAGAGCGCAGCAGGAAGTGCCAAAAGATCTCTGTATGCTGCAGAGCCCTTCCTTCCAGAGGCTGCAGGGATCTTCAGTACAGCACCTGCAACCAGCACGAACCCCTTAAACATGGCCGGTGGATGCTTTTGCCGGCCATTTTAAAGGGGTCAGTGCTGGTTTCAGGTGCCGTTCTGAAGGTCCCTGCAGCCTTTGGGAGGTCTCTGCACAGTGGACAACCAGGACAGAGGTGCAGATAACTAGGGAAGTTGCAATTCTGCCCCTCGCAGATAAGTGAATTTGCTACCAGCGGGTTCACATATAGAGAGGACTGACTGTATATGTGCTGATGTTCCACTAGGGGCCTCGATCCCTCGCCTTGTTACGGTGCTTCCACGCACATATGAAGAGGAGTCGTGTGGTTCAGTGGTACATAGCATGCTGTGTGGGCCGAACGAAACCGGTTCATCCCTTGGCAATCCAGCTAAAAGGGAAAGACCTTTGCCTTGCAACTTCCACCAGCTGCTGGAATGGACTATAAACTGGACTAGGCAAACCAATGGTTTGATCGTATGGCCCCATCCTATTCCCCACTACCCCCACTCTGTCATTGGACCCAGAATTGGCTGCGGACAGTGTTTTCAGTGGCAACCCCTGGTTTGTGCCCTATTATACACGAAGTAGCTTTTAAATGTATATTTAAAAGTGCCAGAAAACTATGTTTGGCATAACTGGGAAGAATTCCCAGTCTACCAGATTCCCAGTTTTTAAATGATGCAGATTTTCTTCCTTAAAACTCCAACACTTTGTGCATCAAAGTAATTGCCTGGGCACTTTACAAATGAATACAAAATGTTGTGCAGGAATTCCAATTAATGATTAAGGAGATCCTTTGAAGAGCATTAGCAGCTAGTGTCAAGCCCTTTCTGTATTTCAGATTAGCTTAATAGAAGCATAAAAGACCCAGAGTCTTCCGACGTCCATAATGCTTTTCATTATGTAAACATTTTTTTCTTTAGAAAGAGCTGTAGAAGTACACTGAATTTTGATTAAGTATTGCAGTTTTCATATAACCCTGATGGGACTGAGGATCACAAGGCTAGTTTGGCTGGCAACCATTTTTTTCTTTGAGACAATGTGACAAAAAAATGAACATAAATGACTTGTTTTTGCCTCTGGGTTTCTGAAGTCTATATTTTTATGGTCAAAAAAACCTAGAGACTAAGGCTGCAATCCTAACCTTGAGTTAGGCTGGCACAAGTTAGGCCATTCACCATAATGAATGTTTGGACCACCTTCAGAGTCAGAGAGGCCAGCACACAGATGTGTGCCATCCTCCCTGACTCCAAGAGTGATCCAAAAGCACTTTACAGTGGGCTGGCCAAACTTTGCTGGCCTAACTGTGCCAACCTAACTCCAGGTTAGGATTGTACCCTCACTGACAACCACCGCTAAGTATTGGATTGGGTTCCCAACAAGCGATTGAATGTGACCTGGTTGTTCTGCATGTTCAAAAAGTCGCATCTCCTTCCCACAGGTAAAATTAGACAGTCTATGAGATTGGCAGCCTTATGTCTACATTTTAGTTGATGTGGCAGAAGTCTCATTTTCCTGTTTACTCTTGCAGTGATGCCCCATATTATCTTGTAGGTAGCTGTAAGATGTTTGGGCCCTTTCTGGGAAACTGCTATCAGTGATCTCATTCAGAGGACTACTATTATCCCATTGCTTTTTAAGATCGACCTGTACTGAAATCACAGGTATAGGCTTTTGTTATGCAGCTAAGTATTATATGGGTAGAACAGGGATATACTTATAGGAAAGGGACTTTGCTTTAAAGCTGTCAGCTGATCTTCCAAAGACAGCAATATCCTAATGTTTACTGTGGCCATTATCTATGAATGGCACATCAGTTCTTCCTTCCCACAAGTCTACATAGAACAATCGATGGCAGTTAGAAGCAGGTATTTAGGGAGCTGCCATGGTGGCCAACTGAAGACTGGCCAGGCAGTCAGATAAAATCTTGGTTGGCAAGACAAAAGATAAAATCTTCAACACACTACGATGGTTGAAGAATGATCAACAAGAAAGGACCTTGGAGCCTGTGAAGATCCATGATTTTCTATACCACTCATAGCTGCAGCCTGTTCTGAATATCTGGAGTTAGGTCATCTGGTCATTCAGATCAGGGGAGAGAACTTTCAGAGAAGCAGTGCCTGGAGATAAGAGTTTCAGTTGAGGAGGTCATTTATTTACTTGAAAGATTTGTATGCTGCTTCCCAATAGTGAAGATTCTTATTTACTCACAGCTCAATCCTATCCAAGACTGGGCTGGCTGGGGATAGGGATTTATGACAGCCGGCTTCTGCTGTGGCAAAATGGCTGCCTCTGGAATGTGCAGTGCTCCATCAACGGCCATTTGGGGAGTGCTGCCGCAAGAGGCAGAAGCACTCCACATCCATCTCTAGTTCTTTCGGTGACCACTGAACTGGGTAAGGCAACAGCGAGGGTGGGAGATGAGCAGGAAAGGGGTGGGGAGGGTAAAATTGTGCCACCACAAGTAGAGGTGACTGGGTTGGCAGCTAGGAATAGGGCCTACTCAGTGATGGCTCCTTATTTATGGAATTTATTATGGAGGGGCTTGAACTAAGAACATATTTCTCTCTCTCTCTCTCTCTCTCTCTCTCTCCCCCTTTCAGTGGGGCCTCAAGACCTTTCTTTTCTGGAAGGTGTTTGAATGGATGGTTGGCTGGCATTTTTTTTTAATGAAATGGCTGTTAATTTGGGGGATTTGCTTGTTTTTCTGTAATTCTGGTTTTTTTTTGTTTTTATACTAATATTTTAATACATTTTTTATTTAAGTGTTGTCAGCCACCTTGAATCCCCTTCATTGTGGGAAAAAGCGGGATAAAAACCTTTCAAATAAACAAGCAAGCAAACGAATGAACAAACTAACAAGTTGGGCAGGGAGGAGGAGCGGGGAGGCTGCAGGGGGGTTTGGAGCTGGCAGCCACGACTCCAGGGCTGACCCTCCTTGGACATGCACTAACTACAGAGCTGGCGCAGGTCCGAGGAGACAGTGGGAGGCTTGCAGAGGGGCAAAGGGAAATAATTCCTCTTCCTCCTCCAAAGCCTCCCAATCCCCCCGCTTCTGCTGGATACAATATACTCACTTTTGGCACAGCTACATTGTCAGAAGGAAGAATAGGACTGGGCTCTCACGCACGTATATATATAAGACTACCTACCATCATATCACCACTATTGAAGAATCAATAGTTCAGCAGAGAAAAATCATCACAGTGCATGAAAAGCCGAAGAGAAGAGCAGCGTCTTCCATTTTTCCCATAGAGGCCAGCAGCAAGAAAGACAACACACCTGCTCTCGGCATCAAGATGCATCCTTGGTGCCAGTGAGGGAGAGTGGGGACACCAGGGTAGGCAAGCAGTTGCGCCCTGTTGGGACAAGAGCAGGGCAGTTTGGAATATGACTGTCCCTCTTGGAGGGGGTGGTGGCGGCTGCAGACAAGTCCTCAGCTCCTCTCCACTTTGGCCTCTTCACTGTGGAGTTGTGCGTTTTGCACTGGTGTGTGGGGTGCAGCCACACAGAATTCTGCCTTGGATGAGGCATCGTTGCACCGGCAAATGCAGCGACACCCTGGCGTATCTTGCAGGTAGGAGTTGCCCATGAGCCACAATGTCCCAGTAATGGTCACATTTTGTGAATCGACAAAAGCTGGTAAGAACTATAAGCCATGGAAAACAGCGAAACAGACACCTGCAAGGCTGAGTTCAGTCGCACTCCCAAGGTGCAAACCTAGCTCTTTTGACAAGGTTTCTCCGCCGCCCCCAATCAACCAAATCCCAGTTCCTTTTAGTTTTATCCTAGTTTTCTTCCAGAATGTCTCCTTTCCACCTGCTCAATAAGAGAATCCGTTTTAACAAGCAACTTGTGATTGATTTGTTGTTGCTGACACCATGAATAAATTTGAAGGAGGATGAAAATTGCCTGGTAAGAATGATTCAAATATCACCTGTCTTCCTGGGTGAATGAGCAGTTATTTACTTCTTTCTCCTTTTTTCACAACCTACACAGTGACCTTTAAAGGTGTGGTGGAGATTGCACACATGCCAACATTTAAGAAATTAAGTTCAGGCTACCTGATAAGAAAAGGATAAACAAGAACTGAGGAGAGAAAATGACTGTGTGGCAGTTTGGCTGTGTGTGTGTGTGCATGTGTGTGTGTGTGTGTGTGTGTAATGCCAGCACATAAACAGGGGAAGACTATTGAAATATATCCATGGTATATGAAAAACAACACTTATCACGTCAAAATATCCACACGCATTGCCTTGTCATTTGATAAAGGTGTCCGTGTGTGTTTCTCTCACAGAAGCGAGAGGCATTCGTAGGTTTAGAACCAAAGTTTGCTGGGCAGTAATTGGATACAGTATATCACAAAGTACTTTCTACCTGCATATATACCCTCTGGGCCTTCTATAAAAACAGGTAACAAGGTACATTGTCCTGTGGTTATTCTCTTCTTGAAATATGGTCTAGATATTACACTGACTCAACAGAGAAGCTGCTGGAATTGCTAACTCACGTTGTTATTGTCTTGTAGGGTTTTTTTTTTTGGGGGGGGGGTAGATACGCTAGTCCACTGTAGCAAAAACAACAGTCCTGTCATACCTTGCAGGCAGAACAATTTATTTCTGCATGAAGATCTTTTTTATCCATATATCCATTTCCTCAAATGAAGGGAATGCTTCAGTGAGCTCACATGTGTGCGTGAATGTGTCTGTGTGCCTCTGAGGCATGGCCCATGGCAGGCGCCCAACCACTCCTGACACCTGATGCGGCATGCCAAACGCTTCCCCCCCCCACTCGATGACATGCCAGCATTTGCTGTTCCCACTCTTCAAGGTTCTAGCTTTTCCTTTCTTCTTGCTCTCTGTCCCTTTTCCAATCCAGCGGGGGAAGAAGAAGGAATAGTAGAGGCAAGTAGGTGGAGAGATGAACCCCCCCCCCCAAAAAACCCCATCAACCTGCTAACTGTTGTGACCATTTCTGTGGACCTCATGGATAGGCCGGACCCGCTGGCCACTTCATAATTCTTCTGCGGATGCTCAAGCCAGCTGAAAAGCCGTCACTTTCAGAGTCAAACATTTGACTATTAACCTCCACATTGAAGGTTCCTGTACTGTGCGATGAATCTTGAATTCCTCTGCCTGCCCCGCATGTTATACAACTGGAGGGGGCCCACATTCTCTGGGGGTTTGACATTTGTGGATTTCAGTAACTGTGCGTGTCGAACTGCCCCCTTAAGCCCTCTGAGCCTGACCGGAGGACAGCTCTGGTTGGGTCCTTGGGCCTTCTGAAGCCCACAGAAGCCATGCGCATCCTCCTGAGGCCAATGTGGGTTTCAGAATGAAGACTGGCGTGTTTTTAAGGTGATTTCCATTTTTTTTTTTTTTTTTGCAAAAACTGGAAGTTGTGTTTAATGGGTCCAGGTGGCTTTCTGAGGCAATGGGAGGCCTCTGTAGGCCTCATAAAGCTGTCCAGGCCCATTTAAAAGTGTCTTCTGGTTTTCAGCAAAAAACAAAAGCCACTTTTAAATGGCTCCAGGCTTCATTCTGAAGCCTGCAGAGGCCACAGGCAGACATGTGTAGCTTCTGCAGGCGTCAAAAAGCCTTTCGACCAGAACGGGGCTCAGCTCTAGTCAGGTTCGAAGGGTGGGGGACTGAAAACCGTAGATTTGAACATCTGCAGTTTTCCTTATTGGTGGGGGTTTGGGGAACGCCCCCCCCCGTGGATAATGAGGCTCTGCTGTATACAGCTATCTTTTCTGTTTTTAAAGGATATGTCATGTTAGAAATTAATGAATGTCATAGCAAATTCAATCAGTCCATCAGTGTTTTTTTTCCATTAGAATCTTCTATTCTGGGTACTTTTTGGTCTTGTTTTTACCTTCATTTGTAACTTGTGTTTGTGGAAGGATATGGCTGGGGAGAGAAGCATCCATGCAACATCAGCAGCTGGAAGTCTTCCATGCCAAGCAACGGACATCAATTTGCTCTCGATGACTATGTAGAAAAGGCAGGTAGCCTCTTGCAAGTTGCTGTGAGCATCCAGGCTACCATTGTGCATCTTGATACTGACCACCATTGTGCATCTTGATACTGGATTCACCAAAATAGATGTGGATTATTAAGGAAAATCAGGAAGGAAAAGCAGGAATGATTTTAAAATTGGGTGAATGCTTTTTTGAACAGCATACGTCCTCTCCGCCACAATAACAATCAACAGCCTGATTTTGTTTGGTTTTGGAATGCACTCAAATGAGGTGGAAAAATGTATACTAATTTATTCCAACTTAAATTTTGGACTTCTGGTTGTGCATTGGGTGGTTGCTTCAAAATCTGGAAAGATACACATGTTCCCCATTACATCCTAGTTTCAATATGCAGTGAACACTGATCTGGAGTGCTTTGCAGCAGAATTAAATCTTGGTCTGTGGTGAGAAATCTGAATGTTGTCCTATGACATGCCAAGCAGGTACTGATTTTTTGTTGATAAAACAGAACTGTGCATCCAACAGAGAATGCAGAGGTTCGTTTTGAGATCATTTTGAAATGGGAATCAAAAATGGCACGTGTATAATTCGGGATGTGTTTTGTACAGCTTTGCAGCAGGTCATATAACCCAAAGGTTTCTCGACATGGTATAATTTGTATCTGTGGACTCAAAAAAGGGAGATTTTTTGAATGTCAGTAATGGATAGAAATGCTTTTTTACCACAACGAAATATTATTTTTCATCCAACCTATAAAAAGTTTCCATTTGCTCTAATTTTTCCAATGAACCTAATAGAAATGGATTAAACAGCAGGGGAGATGAGAACATAAATTTGATTCCTTTCGTTCCATGTAATATTAAGGTTTGTATTCTTTCTAGCTGTAATAACCTCTAGACTTCAGCAAAATTGAAAAACCTTTAAATAGCCTTTCACAACCTTTTGCTGTCGTAATGAAGTTTTAAGTGCTCACTGGGGATTTTTTTTCCAGTTCAGAAATATCTAAGCTGGAGTAGGTATTAAAATCTAATGTTTACTTCAACTCTTTTACAGCCTAATGGCTTTTTCTGACAGTTTAATTTTTAAAAAGGTTGGGTTTCATTTATTAATATACTATCCTCACCCTGAAAATCTTTCTTCTTTAAGGGGTCTAATGGGAACCTTTCAGTAAAACTTTCGTGTTGGATCTGAAGGGACAGAAGAAACAGAGGGGGGAAAAATTGCTGTAGCAAAGGAGGTTGGGGGAAAAAGAAAAATCATGATTTACACTCCACAGGAGGCAAAAAACAAATTAAGGCTGTGGATTCCCTGTGTGCACATAATTACAAGTATGTGAGTTACTGGATTTTGCCATTTTTCAACAGCTCAAAGGACCATGTAGGAGATCTACCTGTACTCAAGGCCAGGAATCATTCTTTTTTCCTCCTTACACAAGAGGCTAGGGAGAATGACAACAGGGAAGAAAATTGCAGGGTGAATTTACACATATTGTATAAGCCGTACAAATACACATTGCTGGAACATAGTAGGGTAAAGTTATACTTTGTGGACAATGTAAAATAAGCCCTCTGCATTTTGTCCAGCCTGGCAATTTGAAATCAGGCTGGATTCCTGGATTTTGAGCACAATCAGCTCCTGATCATGGAAACAGCACTGAAGAGATGCGCACACATACCCCGCTTGCATGTATGCACAGTGGTGTCATTCAAATGATTTAGGAACAGGAACTCACTTTTGATTGGCACTTGTCGGGAACCTGGAACCAGCCACGGAGCCCGTTAGGATCCGGAACGCCCGTTCTGGTCTGTTCCCCCTGAATGACATCACTGTGTATGCGCCTTCTTAAGTCCCATGGTAAAAGGAGTCAGGGCTCAAGCCATCCTGGAAGTCATCCACATCAGAAGGCCGTCGCAAATGTTTGGCAGTTGGCTGTAATCTTTTTGTGATGACGAGTCTCATGCGCATATTTCCTTCACTACGCTTTGCATTGTCCAGGGATGAACATGTGCAGAAGTCACTGTTTCCATCCATAACTTGTTGATCGTGCCCAAGCATTTCAACCCACCGGTCTGAAGTAGCTTTTATATTGCAAAGTTTCTACATACTGTCACGAGCAAAACCACAAGTGACGCTAGAAGCCTGACCAGAGCATCCGCCTGTGGGTGTGGGGGAAATTGCATATAATCATCCGTCTGCAAAGCCAGCCTTGGAAGCTGTGGTCCGGATGTGTCTCCATTTCTTGCAGGCCCCCCTTCCTCTACTCATCCAGACAAATGGCCGGCATGTCCATAGCCAAGGCCGCCTGCCACCCAGAAGCAGCTGGTGGTGACATGTTGACGTTCCGCTTCTGGGAGGCCCCTTTTAGGCCAGTTGGTCACAGGGGCAGGCAGCAGAGATGCGTCGATTGCTGCGCCTGCCTCCTGATGAGTGAGGCACTGGCCACGGCACCACCAGGTGACCTCTTCGCTGCCCCAGCACAAGGCCCCTTCCAGCACAGAGCCTGATTCCATCAAATCAGCCCAGTCGCCCTTTCTGTCTGCTCATGACTTGCCTGGAGAGAATATAAGGTACATTATTATGATTTGGGCAGCCAAGATGGCTCCTCGCCGCCCCCCCCCCGATTGAACCAATCAGGTGCTACAATATTTTAACCCGGTATTGTGCCCAGCAAATAAGCCACTGCCAGCATTGTGGTTGTGGCTGTAAACTCCCAAAGAAAAATGGTTATGGACAAGGACGACCTTATTAAGCGGTGATGGAAAGCCCTGCTTCCAAGCTGCCAAACTGCAATTGTTAATGCACCCGACCTCCGCGTTTCATGGTAAAACAATACCTTGAAGCGCTTCCCCCCCCCCCGCTCTGTGTTTCCCCTTTGGCTAGCGCATTGTTTAACTGTTCTGAGTGGCACCAGCTACAAAGCCACAGGAACATTCTTCAGACGTCTGGCCCTATCTGGAGCCTCAGTGTGCTCTGATGAATGTAATCATAGAGAGCTGGAGGTAATTGTAGTACCAGTTTCTTGGCAAAGCTGGCATTCAATGAAAATTACAAGCTTGACAACTTCATTAACAGCGCTGACGTTCAACAACACTGACGCGCACAAGTGGGGAGAAAAATAAAAATGTAGCGTGTTTGAATCACACTCAAACTGGCCGCCCACGTTAAATGTGTGTGTGTGTGTGTGTGTGTGTGTGTGTGCATACATGTTTCACGCACAAGGTCACCATCTTCTCCAGCAGGGGGCATGTTGTTGTCCATGGTCTCTAAACACAGCGCTGGAGAACTGTGAGGGATCGCATGTGGTTCATGATGGATTAGCTACAAGTTCTCTCGCTCTCTAGAAAACAATGTGCTTTAATCAATGTGAGTTTTAAAACTCACAAGCTTGAAAAGATGAGAGTTCCACTTTCATCTAGGGGAGGCCTGCAGGCAGGATGAGAGGCTGCTTCCACGCTGCATGTTTATCTGGCAAAAATTGCAAAGATGGATGCTACAGTCCAGGAGAACTCTTGTCATCCCTTCCCCTCAACCAATCATGTATTTTTATCATTTTTTTTTCAAATTTACTGCATTTTGCTCAAATGCATGGCCCAACCCTATCCAGAATAGGGGCACTGGTGCCAAAAGGCACCTACTTTATTCTATGCTGGATGTGAGCAGACTGGAGGTCTCTGCGTAAGGAGGCATTCGTTCCCTTACCCCAAGTAAATCCCCAGCCTGCTCAATGGGGCCTCTCGTGTCTGCACCAGCTACTTCACTGGTGCGGATACAAGAAGCCCCGTGTCAGGCTTTCAAGCCTGGGAGGGGGGAATAGGACTAGGTGAAGGAGGCCTCTGCCAGTTCCACCCCCTCCCAGGTCTGTCCGTCTCCCCATTCCACCTGCTCCTCTACCCAGAAACACTTGCTTCCGGCCCTCCCGCCACCACTCCATGCCCTCGCGCTGCATGTGTTTACCTTAGTTCTGCCAGTGGCCAGGGATCCAACGGCTGCATCCATTGGGCTGCACAGACCTCCCTGGAGTGCAGCTTACTCTTCGGGTGCTTCAGTATTGGGGTTTGCAACATAATACTGGCACCCAATACTGCCCATAAATTACAACAATGTCTACCTTGGGGGTGCCAAACAAAGGGCACAATCCTTACCTGGAGTTAGGCCAGTTAGGCCAGCAAAGTTTGGCCGGCACCAGTGTCATTGTAAAGCACGTTTGGACCACCTTCTGAGTCAGGGAGGATGGCGCACGTCTGTGTACTGGCCTCTGAAGTGGTCTAAACATACTTCACGGTGTCTCTTGTGGCAGCCAAACTTTGCTGCCTTTAACTATGCCGGCCTAACTCTAGGTTAGGATTGCGCCCATAAAATCTGCAGGCCAAATGCATCCCCTGGAAGCAAAGTATCCAGCCCTCCATTATAATTGGACTCTCCCAGTGTGATAATTGGGTTCTCTCATTTCTTGAAAATATGAATAAGGTTTGCACATTTTCTGTTGTTTTCAGCTAATGGGTTTCTATGTGAGGACAAAGTGCTTATTTCTGGCCACCATCTGCTTAATTGATGTCACTTCCTGCTTTATGATGTCACTTCCAATCCTCAATAGGCACCATGAATACTAGCTTTGGTCCTCTTTATGAAACGCATTTGACATCTCTGGTCTATCTTGCAAATAGGAACCAGGATGTTCCGGAAGAGGAACCCGGATGTTCCGTTAAGAGATGAACCATCTCTGCTGTCTGCTGATTACTTCATTACAAAACATAAGCAACCTTGGGAGAAAGTGTAGTCAGTCATGGCCCAGTCCTATTCTGGGCCTGTGCTGGCATAGCCCATGTTCTGCTGGCAGGTGCGGTTTCAAAAGCGCCATAAAGTGCTTTGTGACAGTGCTTCTAGTAGTTGTGCTGGCAGGAAGGTCGGAACCTTCCGGCTGGCATTCTTAGGAATGCCCAGTAGAGCAGGTAAGTCTGGCACGGGGGGGGGGGAGGCAGGGTTAACAGGGTGGGGGAAGGGCAGGCCTGGGACTGGGATGGGCAGCCTGCTCTTGGGCCCTTTCTGCCTCCCTCCACCCTGAGGCTCAGCTTCACAGGTTGCCCTGGGACAGCTGGGAGCATCCCTCACAACAAAACTCCCGCCATGTGCCCATGTTCTGCATGTCTCAGAGCAGGCCTGGTACCAAGGGCTGCACTGCAGCACACTGGACATGGCACTCTGTGATGGTCTGAAGTGTGTTCTTATCTGCAAAACCTCCGGAACAAGTCACTGGTAACTGAGAAAGCAATTGGCTGCGAGATTTTCAATGCCGTAATTACTTCGTACAGTAACTACTTGTACAAATGAAGTCTCTTTTTTTTTAACCATTGTGTATTCTTCCCCCTTCTTCTTGGAGGGTGCTCCCAGAAGACCAGCACTAAGCTTCTCTTCATTAGAACCCAGTTTTCAATTTAAATTTTAATTAACATAGATGACTAGAATACTTCCCATTCTCTGTGATTTGGAGACACAGCTCATCAAGGCCTGCTTCACACACACACCCCTCCCGCACACACACACACACAACAAAAAGGACTGTGATCCTTTTCAGTCTCTGCAGTTAAAATTATGCTACATCATCTTGCAGCACTTGATTCAGGGATGATTCATTTTGCAATAGGTTTTATTGTTCTTTACATTTAGAGCATGTTCTTTACATTCTTTGCATGTTCTTTACAGTACAAGTTCATTTACATGGGCTTTACATGTTGTTCTTTACATTTAGGGATGCCCAGAAAGGCAGCACAATTTGTGATACACAGTGCAGTGTTTCTCAAACTGATGGTCAGGCTGCCCACTAGGGCTGCCCACCAGGCTGGGTCGCGAGCAAATTTCAGGTGGGTCCCCATTCATTTCAATGTGTATTTTATTTTTAATATATTAGACTCGATGCTACCATAGAATGTGACAGCATTTGGGGAACGTTACAGATCTGTATTTTTAACAGGCTACTATGTATATGCGTTTAACAATGAAAATAAACAAGGGAGCATTTGGAATATTTGAGGAATTTTTTAAAAAAACAGATAAACATCTGCTTGGGAGAGTTAGGAGGGTTCTTTATTTTAACTAAAAAAATTTAAAATAATCCTTATTGTAAATTTTAAATTTACTTCTTTACTAAGTGTGATGTTGTCATTCCAAGTTATAATTAATTAGTTTTCAATGCTTTAAAAGTGTACTAGGTGGATGATATAGGTAATCTAGTGGCAGCAGATGCAGCCACAGTATTATTTCTAATTGGAAAAGTCGTCTATTTTAATTTCTGGGAAATATTTTAAGCACCAAAATGCAGAGGTCTTTCTGAGGCCCTCAGAGAGGAAACCGGGGGAAATGGGAAGGGACGTTTCTGGGGGGAAACCAGAAGTAACATTTTTAATGCCTTATAAGGTAATGTGAAGTCCTAGAAAGCCCTCCAGGGCTCTCCCAGGCCCCACAATGCTTTAGAAGGCATTAAAAAGGCCACTTCTGGTTTCCCTGGGAATCAGGAAGTGATGTTTTTCTGGCCAAAATTGACATTTGAGGCCCATCGAGGTCGCGGGAGGATCTGCACGGCCTTGGTGGGCCTCAGACGAGACTTTGGTGTCAACCACAGCACACGCCTTCAGAGGCTTTAGGTTGAGCTTAATTTGGCTCAGCGTGGGTCCCGAGGACATACATTGAGGGCTCAATCCTAACCTGGAGTTAGGCCAGCACTGTTAGGCCAGCAAGCGTTCGCCGGCACAAGGGCCACCGTAAAGCGCGTTTGGACCACTCTCGGTGTCAGGGGAGATGGCGCATGCCTGTGTGCTGGCCTCTCTAACTCCAAGAGTGGTCCAAACATACTTTTATTTATGGTGTCCCATGGGCCAGCCAAACTTGGCTGGCCTACTTGTGCCTGCCTAACTCCAGATTAGGATTGCGCTCTGAATCAAATCTGCAAAGAAAAATCCACAGATTATTAGGATGAACCTGTATATGTTCCATCTTAGTTTCATGGACAAGGCAATACAATAAGATATAATTATATGTTTGTATTGTAACTGTATTAACCTTCTTTCAAATTTTAAAATTTAGTGCTAAAGGATGCCCCTTAACTCTCTTGGAGTAGGTCCCCTCAAAATCGTAGGCCTATGTCAACTGGCCCCACTGCCCCTCTGTTGGGGCCTGCCAGTGGGATTGGGGCTTAGCAAGACCTACTCACTAATAACCAACAGCCTGGCCTTATTGTCAATACCTAGTACAGCATGGGGCCCACATATGTTTCGTGTATAACTCTCCTTCAACTCTTATTCATGTCCAATACAGGGGATTTATTAGACCAATACAAGAGTTTACAAGATTACTCTAGATGTATGACTGGGAAGAAATATCTTCTCTGTGAACACCTCTGCTGTGCATCAATCCTCACATTTCAGCAAGTGCCACAGCAACACTCATGTCACAATTGCTTCCAAATACTAAGACGACACCTTGTTCTGTTCTCCGTGTTCAAAGAACGGGCACACTTTGATCGACTTGTAATTATAGTTAGGGAAGTGACCCTCAAAACAAGAAAATGATACAGGTTATCTTTCTGGAGGCTAACAAAAGAACTAAACTTGTCCTCTTCACAGGTGCATGAAAAGTTCTAATAATACAAACTGTGATTTTATCATGAACCTAACGGAAAGTCTGTCTATTTACGGTCCTTGAATTCCTTTAAGTTATATTTTTTTTACAGTTCCTGGGTAGGCAATTTGCTATTTGTTTCTTTTCTTTAATTTGGGTTTCATTTCTGAGCAGGTGGAAAGCAGAGGCCAATTAGGTAGTGCTCTATGAGGATCTTCTTCTTGTTGTTGTTGTTTTAGAGTGGCTTCTATTAGGACTGGAAATAGGATACAGCCTTGGGTCAGGTTGTAATTGGAACTGAATCTTGCCCCAATGTTTGCTCTCTCAGGGCGCAATCCTAACCTGGAGTTAGGAAGGCACAAGGGACTTGTGCTGGCCCAAGAGTATCGCAAATGCACCGTAATGCGCATTGGACCACTCTCAGACCACTGGACAAGAGCACCACCAGGTCAAAGGGATCTGGCATCTGGTGGATCCCTTCAGGTATCAGAAGATGGTGTCCCAGCCCTGCTCAAGTTCTTAGCAATCATGCTAAAATAGTACCAGGCTTCATGGTATTCACCCAAAAAACTCAATACCATTGCATGTCAACTATGATAAGCTGCAAAAGATGAACTATCAAATACTGAAATCAAAAATAATTGAGTGTCAAATTCAGTGCCTGTTAATAAGAGAAGAATATTCAAAATCCCACAGGTGAATTTTTGGAAGCAAATGTATTTCAGCCAGGGGCATAACTAATGAAAGTGTAGCCCAGTACAGAAGGCAAAATGTTGCCCCGGAAGTGACATCACAATAGGAAGTGACATCACAGTTGTATTTTCATTTTCTCTTGTTTTGGGGTCATAAGGTTTGATAGAGTAAAAGATGTTACACTCTAGTTTGTTTCATTGCATTCTGCATTAAAAGTCCTTTACATTGATATATACCTTATAACATGATGGCATTATTTGTAATTATCAGCGTTTTCACCATTTCGGCTACCAGTGTCAAGCTCAGCTTGTTGCCCCCTGAAAGCTTGGTGCCTGGTGCAATTGCACCCCCCTGCACTTCTTTAGCTACGCCCCAGACAGACTCTCACAGCCCAGTCCTACGAAATTCCTCCTGCCAATGCAGCTGTGCCACTTTCTAGGAAAAACCATGTTCTGTTCAAGAAATGAGCACACAGTTGTTCATGCTCTTTTGTTCCTCTCAGAACACTAAATGGTACAAAGGCTGCCTTTTTGTCGTGCATTTTATTCTGCGCTAAATATTTTATGCTCTTCAACTGACAACCAAGCCACGTGGCACAGAATAGCGATGTTATTTGCATGTAATCCATTGTAAGCATGCAACATAGTAATCCTTGGCTGACTCTATACAGCGTTTTTGTTTAAATGCCTGAAGCTGTTCATGTAGCAGAAGAGTCAGGATAGGGTAGTGGTTTGGGAGTTGGACGTGGACATGGAAGATCCAGGTGCAAATCCCCGCTTAGCCAGGAAGCTTCCTGGGTGACCCCTGCCAGTCAGTCTAGCTCAGCTGCACCTACCTTGCAGGGCTGTTGTGAGGACAGAAGGAGGGAAGCTTGTTTGGATTCTACAAACTGTCCAATTTGTACTAGTGTGTGCAAGACCTTCTCAGTGTCCGCTCTCTCTCTCTCTCTCTCTCTCTCTCTCTCTCACACACACACACACACACACACACACACACACACACACACACACACTCACCAATTCCCACCACCCTCGCACACAAATGACTTGTGCATATTGCTTGCACGCTATTCTCACGCACAGCATTCACGCACCCTGATAGCTGACCGATGCCGCTGTTGCTTTCTCTTCTCTGCAGATACCGACATCCCATAGAAATCAAGAGGCTTGAGGACCTAATTGTGTCTTTTCCCTGGATTATAGATTCCCTCTCCAGTGAGACAATTACTCAAGGCTGGGAGAGCTCTGATGTGCCCATGATGATCCTGCGCACATCAAGACGCCTTCCCCATTCATTTAAGCTCCATGTGCACCAGATGATATGGTCAGGAGCTGCCCTTTGGTTGCTGTGAATGAACAAGCCTTATCACAGTGGAACAAAGTGTGCGCATCAGTCTCTCTGGGGCACAGGCTACGGGGGCAGTCAGTCCCTTTTAAGTCAATGAGCCTCTTTTCTGTTGCCTATTTTATTCAAGATGTGGATTGCACCCTCGCAGCCTTGTGAAATGGTGTTTCCCCCCCTTTGGCACTTGAGCGCGTTGTTGATGAGTCTTGGTGTCAAAATTAAAAGGCTTCAGCGGCTTTGGTGCAACCGTGAGTTCCGTTCCGGCTCTGCTGACACCCTCTGGAGAGTCTGATCCTAGTCAGTTGAAACGGATGGTGCAGCTGTTCTCCCAGGTCCTAAAAGGATTTTCCAGGAAACGTGAATATGCAAAGGAAGAGAACCTCGATAAGGGGAGATGTGCCCGTTATGATGCGCCAAAGAACTCTTCTTTTGCCACACGATTTCTGGGGAACAAATTACAAAGAAGAGTTCATGACTCAAACTGCATTCGGGGCACAGAGGAGATGCAGGATTCATAATCCCTCCTGGGTGCTGAGCTGCCCTGGTCCACTGCGCTGCGTGCCACACACACCATCTCTTGCATTCGTGGATGTCCCCATTCATTTCAGTGTTTGGGTATGTGGTCTTTTGCATGCATCGCTCACGTCCTCCAGTTGGAATGAATGGAGAACCAGTGGCTGGCACGTCAATTGGAATGGTGGGTAGCCCAATCCTGAGCTGCCTGGCTGCCACAGGTGCAGAGGTAGCCAAATGACTACTGCATCTGGCAGCAGCCAGGCAACCACCGGAGGCTCCTTGAAGGAAGGGGACATCCCTTCCTCCCTTCCAGATAAGCCTGGAGACGTGGCCCAACACAGAGGTCAGGATCTGGCAGCAAAGCTGGTCCCACCCCCTGCTCCACCCCTCTCCCCACGCAGAGCTGCCCCAGGCGCAAAGGTGAGCCGTGTTTGGCCTGCCCACCCACCAGTCCCTGTGCTCAGCGCACTTCAAAATGGAGTGCAGGGGGTGGCGGGGGGGGTGGCAGGGGCAGTGCCACGGGCAGGGAACCAGCGTCAGGGGCGGCAACCATCGGCTGGATCTGCCACTGTGGTGAAGCCACTGGACAAACAGCAGAAGCTCCTTCCCCATCTTACCCCCAATGTATTGAGCAAAGGTGGTGGTTCCACAGAATGGGGCCTGCTTTATCAAATAGTTCAGCTTTTAATCCAGTTGGATGCAAATGATTTGTAAACAAGAAGCAGTCTGAAAAAACGTATTTATTACAGCATCGATATTTTTGAAAGATCGTTCGGCGAGTTCATGCTTTCATGTGGGTGGACTTAATTAAGTTGCAAGAACATGGGGTGTTCATTATTTATACAGTTTTTTGGTGCTTTAGTTATTTTGGTCTCTCTCTGTTTTGTAGGTGTAAAATATTTTATATTAATTAACTGAAATGCTGGCTTGCTCCCACCCAAACACTGATGCTGGGTTGTTTGAAGGTTAACTCTGTTTAGGTTTTCTAAGTAAGAGACAAAACTGTAAGTAAACTTGACTGGAGAAAGAAAAAATAGAGGGGAAATCATGTTGGTTTTGTGAGTTTTAAAAAATTGTTTAATATCATCCTTTGTGGAAGTGTTTCAAATTGGTCCTCATATTGGTCCTCAAATTGGTCAAATTGGTCCTCATATCTAAATATGTATTTAGAATGAAGTCTGATTCACCCGTGTGCCATTAAGAACATAAGAACATAAGAAGAGCCCTGCTGGATCAGGCCAAAGGCCCATCTAGTCCAGCTTCCCGTATCTCACAGCGGCCCACCAGGTGCCCCAGGGAGGCATGAGACAACAAGACGCTTGCATCCCGTCGCCACTCCCCTGCACCTGATACCAGTAGCCCACCACCTTTGTAAGGAGGTTGCACAATCCATCATTGCCTATAGCCCACGATGGACCTTTCCTCCAGAAATCTGTCCAATCCCCTCTTAAAGGCATCAAGACCAGATCCCATCACCACCTCCTGTGGCAAAGAGTTCCACAGATTAACTACCCGCTGGGTAAAAAAGTACTTCCTTTTATCTGTTTTAACTCTCCCAACCCTCAGTTTTAGCGGATGCCCCCTGGTTCTGGTGTTTTGAGAGAGGGAAAAGAACGTCCCTTTATCGACTCTATCCCTTCCATGCATAATTTTGTATGTCTCAATCATGTCCCCCCTCAGGCGCCTTTTTTCTAGACTGAAGAGCCCCAAACGCTGCAATCTTTCTTCATAAGGGAGAAGAACCACAAGATTCATTACCACTAGATCCTCCCCCTCCCGCAACCTCCCCATGCTGTTCCTCCCCCTCCCTGCCCAGTTTTCCCCCTTCCCTACTCGGGTTCCACTATCCCACACCTCCTCCCATGTCCCGTGCTGGCTTAGCTGCCCCAGTAGGCAGCCAGCACAATGACAACATGTGCAGGAAGCTCCGACCTTCCAACTGGCATTCCAGAAGCACATGCTGCCAGGCAGCGCTTTATGGCTGCCTTATGTCAGCCAGTTTTGGTGGGACACTAGTTATGCCAGCAGGGCAGCCCAATAGGATTGGGCCAAATGACTGCGTGGAGAAATTCAGCAATGTGAACTGGCCTGCCCAGAGCCACACAACTGCAGCTCACATGCGCATATGCTGTTCTTATCAAAAGTCCACAGTAGTCCATTTCAAAATCCAGCTTTGGCTAATTGGAAGCCACCCTTCCATCCACTTTATCTAGCTTACCTAATACATCTCTTCATTTCAGGAGCTGTACAGAAAGCCCACTGAAACACAGTTTAGGGCACAATCCTAACCTGGAGTTAGCCCAGCACAGTTAGGCCAGCAAAGTTTGGTCGGCACAAGGGACACCATAAAGTATGCTTGGACCACTCTCGGAGTCAGAGAGGCCAGCACACAGGTGTGCGCCATCCTCCCTGACTCCGAGAGTGGTCCAAATGCACTTTATGGTTTCCCTTGTGCCCAGCAAACTGTGCCGGCCTAGCTCCAGGTTAGCATTGCGCCCTTCGTCTGAGAAATACAAGGAAAACAAAAATGTTATACTAGTGGGCATTAAAGACTTGAACAAGAGTTTTCTCATGCCCGCCAGTTCTCTGAGATAAACACATGATTTGTTGTGTCCCTGGAGCCACTCACAAGCTCTCTTGATTGTGAAATTGAGTAAAAGAGGAACCTTGGTAAAAAATAAATACTTCAAGTTGAATTTTCGGAGGCAAATTATTTTTTCCCCCCAAAGTGTGCCTTATGACTTGAGGTCCTCTATTAGATTTTGAGACGTTATCAGACCCAGAGTTGATCAGGATTCCAAGCCAGAGTGTTCTAAGTGACGGGTTTTTTCCTCCTCCGCGTAAGGAATGCCCCCCGGGCCCAACATGATGCCGGAGCAGTTTAGGTGGCCTGTAAATGTTCATAGCTTCTGTTACCTCGTTTCTGGGCAGTTAAACACACAGGGAGAAAAACTGGAAAGGAGCCATTGATTTTAAAATGTCAACTTATTTAACAGGCTTCCTTAAAAGACCAATTTCCACCTCATATTGCTAATGAGACGGTCAATGCTGCGCCCAACATAATTGTATCTTTTTCCATATTATTGCAGGTGCTTAAGCGCTTTGATGTTAATCAGGAGACAGAATTTGGTCTCTTTTAAAGTGAATCTTGAAGATCAGTTTTCTGATCTTAACGTTCTAAATTGGCAATATTCCTCCCCAAAATTGGCCTGTATACCTGACATGGGTTTAAAATGAGCTCTGGCTTTATGACTTTTTCCTCTTTCTTCAGATTATGTTTGCAGCAGAGCAACAATTTTGGCCCTCATGACAAATGGGAAGTAGAAGGAAATGGTGGGTTATTGAGACCTGATGGCTGTCGAAGCTGGGTATTAGAAAGTGGATCATGCCAAACAGACATAAAGGAGGGGGGTGATTTAAAGCATAAAGGAAGCATATGGGGGGGGACGCTGTGAGCTTCAGGACTGTTGAGATTGGGCCTGGGACAAGAGGCCCCCACTGCCTAAATTTTCCTACAAACCAGATGTTACTACATTTTTAAAACAGGTTTTTCATTGACAGTGTTAACTAAGCATGAGAAAGATTGAAACTAAATGCAAACGTTTATCAGAATGGAGTAATTCCCTCACTTTGAGTCAGTTGTGGCCCTGGCCCATGGACCGCCCGGGGTCAGGACGGCAGACTGCTGCCCCCGACAGCCGCTGCCTGCCCACCCCCCACAGCCCCCATCTCAACTGGAGTCTTGTGCAATGTCCACATTCTCCACAGGCCCTCCAAAGGCTTACTCCTTTAGGAGTTACTTCCGGGTTTTGCCAAAAACTGGAAGTTACACTTAAAGGCCTGCTGAAGGCTGCAGTAAGCCTTTGGAGGGCCTGCAGACACTGTGGGTGCAACCCTCCTAACCCACTTTCCAGCACTGGAGTAAGGGCAATGCAGCTCTGAGGTGAGGGAACAAACATTCCCTTACCTTGACGAGGCCTCTGTGACTATCCCCCAACTGCAGGATGCAGCATATGCCCTATTGGCACAGCTATGTCAATGCTGGAAAGTGGGTTAGGATTTGGGCCTGCGTGTGTCTGCTGCTTGTCACAGGGTAAGGGGAATAAATTTCACTTGCCGTTCAGCAAGTGGCAGCTGGCCCCATAGGCCGGCCAGTGTAGGTTAGGATTGGGCTGTCAGTGTTTTAGAACACATGATCATGTCTAATCAGACCTCAATAATGTCACTCTTGCAATGATGGTATATTTGGGGTGATGGTGGCATATATCACTTGGAGAGGAAGATGCTAACCAGGGGGTAGATGTCCTTTGCCTTAAAAACTCAGAAGCAGCCCTGTAGCACCTTAACTCCTATATAACTGTCAAATGTTATGCTCTATAAAGAGGCATATGTGAGAGGGCTGAGGATAAACAGAATTAACTGATTGAAAGAAAGCGACAGGGTCAAATAAGCATAATGTTAAGCCTTCGTGCAGCCCATTCTCCATAGTGAAAAGTCATACTGTATCTCCTCTGAGATACTACAGTGTTAAATTTGCCTCATCACATTTGACCTTTTAACTCTGAGAGAGAAGCAAAGCTCGCTGAAAGCATTAATTTTGTCTTCTACACATTTCCTACAGTGTGTAATGACATACCTGGAAAGTCATAAAAACCATAAAATGAAGGATTGTCAGTTAAAAAATGTGGGTTTCTTTTAAAGGCAGTTGTACTCTAGGAGTCAATTTTCAACTTCAATTGGTGTATAAAAATTGCATAAAATATTCAAGATGCAATTTTCAAATCATTCAACCATCTTTCCCACATGAAAGACATGAGCTTAGATCCACTTCGTGTTATGAATGGTGACCCAGGAGCAATTTCACTCTCTTGTTAAAGTTTTTTCTTTCTCACTTTCTCAAAAAAAGAGCTCTGCAGTCTCTCTTCAATGAGATTTTTTAAACACTTGGGTTTTCAGCTACTGAAGGTGCATTTCTCAAAGTGAAAGGATTTGGTCCAACTTAAATTTTTCTATCACAATGGTTATTGTGTGTGTGTGTGTGTGTGTGTGTGCTGTCATTCCAAAGCAAAAATTGAAGTTGCAATACAAAGCAACCCAAGGACTGAGTATCCTTTGTATTGTTTTCTCCTTTTTGATAGAAATCGAGAACATCGGTACAAAGTTCAGAGCTTAGGTGACCAGACTGCCAATGGGATTGATAAAAATACCTGGATCCTTTTATCTTCAGTGAACATTAGAAAACATCAGGACATGGCACAGATGACCAGACTGCCGATGGAACTGTTACAATTATCTGGAGCCTACAGGTCAACTGGGACCAACGGTTATTACCACTTGATTGATGTTGCAGCGCCCCGTATGTGAAATAAGTTGGCAATTTCACATCAGTTGTGCGTCGTGCAATGCCTGCTCCTGAAATCCACACAGAGCTTGCAATCCAGCTGGTATGCTCAGTGCTTGTTTGGGAAGAGTTGAGTAATGACCAATTATTTCTCCCGTCCAGCAATTTTTTTAATTAATTGTAATGACCAAACTTGGAACGGCGAAAATGTTTCTCTGCGTCTCGGAGGGCCAAGCTAAATGTTACACCACAGCTGTGTGTACCGTTAATGTTATCCTGATTCCTGCATCTCTTTGGCACCCTCGGGAAGGGTGATTTTCAACAGAGAAGCTGCAGGAAGGAAGGATATTTCTTGTCTTGCTACACCTGATTTCTTCTGAAAGTTGACTGATAAACTGCTCCCTTCACCCAGCCCAGAGGGTTCCAGACCTATGTATTTCACTGGGAAGGCTCAGGGGGAGGGAAAGGGGTTCTGGAGAAGAGTTAAGTCATCCCTCCTTTCCCACGGCGTTTATGTTACAAATAATCCGCTTCGAACAGAGCATTGCAAGGAACATTGCCCATGGCTCTGGTATAGCATTTGGTTTTGCCATATGTTCTCTCTGGTTGGGGCTTTTTTAAAACATATTGACAGGATTGTATAAAATGCCCAAATAAATCGAGCCATGATAAGGCTTTTGAACTGAAATATAGTGATTGTAATTGTGGAATAGCAATTGAATTTTAACATATTCAAAATAATGATGGGGCACTTTAGCAGTTTTTATTCAGTATTTTCAGTGGAAACCAGTACCACCACCAAATGTATCTCATGAAAATTTGAGACTGGCTCAGAGTAACTGAATGCATGCAGACAACTGTTTTTGATGACTCTAATCAAGCCATGCTCAGTTATTTGGAAAGAAACAAACGCCTTCATCCCTTCAGCCACGTGGCAAAGTAGTTTGAAACTGAGGGAAGTCCAAATGACATCTAATATGGCATAGTGTTAAACATGGGAAAATAAAGAAACGCACTTTGTTGGTATAAACCTGGTATATGGCCCTTAAGCTGTAGGAAGGGAAAGAAATAAGCCACAGTGCATGTCCTCAGTTTTCTACATTCGGGGTTCTCAAATATTTTAGACCAGGACTCGCTTTTCAGAATGGCACTCATGTTGGGATGCACCAGAAGTGATGTCATTAACCTGGAGCTGATGTCATCATTAAGTAGTGACATCATCAAGCAGGAAGTGCTGTCTTTGTGACGTACCTGAGCTGCGCGGACCTGGCCACAGTGACCCACACCCTAGTGACATCTAGATTAGATTATTGCAATGCGCTCTATGTGGGGCTGCCTCTGAAGACAGTCCAGAAATTACAACTAGTACAGAACACGGCTGCTCGTGTGGTTACTGGGGCACATCGGTTTGACTCTGTTGAGCCATTGCTTCGGCGACTACACTGGCTGCCGGTTCCTTTCTGGGCCTGATTCAAAGTGCTAGTTTTGACTTTTAAAGCCCTTTACGGCTCGGGTCTGGGGTATTTTAGGGACCGCCTCCTTCCATACAATCCTACCCGTGCTCTGAGGTCATCTGGGGGGGGCCCTTTTGACTGCGCCGCCACCAGAAGAGGTGAGAGGGGTGGCGGCCAGGGATAGGGCCTTCTCGGCGGTGGAATACCCTCCCCTTAGAACTAAGAACTGCTCCCTCCTTGACAACATTTCGGCAGGGATTGAAGACCTTCCTATTCCAACAAGCTTTCAATTGTTGACAGGCTGGCTGGTTTTTATACTCTTTTTATATATTTTAGGATCCACGGGGTTGGCTGTTTAAATTTTAAATTTTAAATGTTAATTATTTGAATATTGTTTTAAACTATCGTTTTTAATTCTCAAATATTGTAATTTTATTGTATTTTATTGTTGTAAGCTGCCTTGGGTGCCTATGGGGCAGAAAGGCGGGGTATAATAATAATAATAATAATAATAATAATAATAATAATGATGATGATGATGATGATGATGATGATGATGATGATGATGATGATGATGACACTCCTAAAATGCAAATTGACCTTCTTGGACTGCAGCTATTGCACAGCCAGAGAGAGAGAGAGAGAGAGAGAGAGTTTCTAATTCCAAGCACGTTTGGGTAAAATAAAGATTAGGTATATAAAAAAGGGCACTACAATAATTTTGCATGGTTGAATTGGCACTGTCAAATATATTGTTA
Source organism: Lerista edwardsae (assembly GCA_029204185.1). NCBI lineage: Eukaryota > Metazoa > Chordata > Lepidosauria > Squamata > Scincidae > Lerista > Lerista edwardsae. Next base: position 2,091,987 of record JAJKFI010000095.1, read on the forward strand.
ACTGCTCCATAGTTTTTTCTGCTTTCTTGGGTTCTTTGCGCTTGTAAAATGGAACTTTGAGACAGATTGCCAGATACTGGTCCTCTCATAAACATGAATCTTCTGAACTGATACTAAGAGAAGAAGACTAACAGCCCAATCAATCCTGAGCTGCCCGACTCCTGTAGGAGCAGCGGTAGCAACATAGCGACTGCTGCATCCCATGGGATCCGCAGCAGCCACTGGGGTCTCTTCGGGGGAAGGCGATATTCGTCCTCCCCGCCCCCAATTCAATTGTTGGGATTTTAATGTAGCAAGCATAGCTGCATCCTTTATTGACGCTTCTGACTATTGGAAGGAGAATACGTGAAATGAGTGTCTTCAAATCTCGTGGCCCAATCCTATTTGGGCCTGATGCAGCCAGCACCCCTGTTCCAGCCTGATTAGGGCTGGGCTGTATATCTAAATATGGACCATTTGTAAAAATTTGCTCACGAGTCTATGTCAGTCCCTAACTTTACTCTGGTGGAGAAGAAAAAAGAGTGAAGTCCCTTGAGTGATTCTGAGCAGCCATTTGGATTAGTATGCTTAGGGCATACTTTCTTGAAGTCAGCCCCATTGAACACAATGGAACCTACTTCTGAATAGACATCACTACACTTGTGCTGTAGACTTTCATCCAAGCAATTCCAGGACCCTGTGCCAGACCACCTCAAATAAATTGTGATTGTTAAAGAACAGAGCTGCTATAACGTTTCCTCTGCTGTCAGATTTTCTATAGGACCTCGTTCAATGTGAGAAAGAGAATATTAATTTAGAACTAAAATAACCCTTACATTCTTTATCAGTGATACAACTTTCCATCAATAAACTCTATATTCTAGCAAAAGAAAGAAAAAAACTTGAGGCCTTGGCCCTTTTTGCTAACATTTTCTTTGAAGAGATCTTATTAAATGACAGTGTTTCGTGTATTTTAATACTATTTTCTCTTCTCCTAAGCTAGTAGGGGCGGCATCTCCCTGAAGATCCCTCCATCTGGAAGAAAAACGGAAGCAATGCAGATTTCTCTGGCTGCGTACTTCTTCAGAGCTATCAGCTGGGTTTTAATTGAAAGGAATGAGGGTGAACACAGGCTTCTTTGTTAAAATCAAATCATTACTATTACTTTAATGAATGGTAATTTACGTAATTAATGTTGCCTTAATGTTAAGTAAGAGAAAAGACATTTACTGGTTGAGCCTTGATTAGATACAAAGAGCATGGGTTAAGTTTACCAAAAGTGGTATTGCATTACCATATTGGCAGCTAACAGAGGATAATGAAATGGACAGAGGTGAAGCACAGCTGTATTCAGCGCAGGTTTGGGGCCGGCTGCCACTTGCTGAATGGCAAGTGAAATTACTTCCCCTTACCCTGTGGCAAGTGGCAGACACACATGGTCAGCAGGCCTTTAAATGTTACTTCCGGTTTTCTGCAAAACCTGGAAGTAACACGCAAAGGCCTTTCAAAGGCTGCAGTAAGCCTTTGGAGGGCCTGTGGAGCATGTGGACGTTTCACAAGACTCCAGTTGAGTTGGGGTGGGTGGGGGGGCAGCGGCAGTCAGGGGCTGCAGTCTGCGGTCCTGACCCCAGGCAGTCCATGGAGCAGGGCCACAACTGACTCAAAGTGAGGGAATTACTCAGTAGTGTCATTTTACCGGTACGCTGGGCGGGTCTTCCGGGTGATCGGCAGCGCGCTTGCTGCTTTTGCCATTACGCAATGGAACGCAGCGAGCGTGCTGCCGATCACCCGGAAGACCCGCCCAGCGTACCGGTAAAATGACACTACTGGAATTACTCCATTCTGATAAATGTTTGCATTTAATTTTAGAGCAGAATCCTAAACTGGAATTAGGCCGCCACAATTAGGCTAGCAAAGTTTGGCTGGCCCAAGGGCCACCATAAAGCACATTTGGATCACTCTCGGAGTCAGGGAGGATGGCACACATCTGGCCTCTCTGACTCAAAGAGTGGCCCAAACATACTTTACAGTGTCCCTTGTGCCGGCCATACTGTGCTGGCCTAACTCCAGGTTAAATATTGCACTCTTATATACAAATTCAACATGGAGTAATTTTTTGTTCTACTATATGAATGGTGAAAAAGAGAGCAAGAGAGATTACCTGGCATGCTGCCATTTTGTTTCTTAGAGTTTGACTAAAGAAAATAGGACTGAAAACGAGCTACATGAATTTGTACCTATTAAGCAAAAACAGTAGCCTTATATTTATGTCTTGGTCTGTTGTGTTATCCATGGAAAACTGAACTTCACCTTCTCCACAGGAGGCAGGCTGGCAACTAGAAAGCAAGATTCAAAAACAAACCCCTTTTTTTCCTAACAATGTTAGGAAAAAAAATCACCACTCGCTGTGGCAATTGGCTGAATCCCTACTGAAGAATTGAACTTTTGGATAATTGACCTGGCATGCTTTTGCGGATGCAGGAATACTCTAGGGTTTTCATACTAGCTATCAAAATGAAGCTATGCTTCATGAAACTACAGAATACTGTGGCCAAATATTGCATTTATCTGTAGACTTTTGTTCATTCTGAATTGAATTCTGGGTAGTGAAAGAGGAAGGGAAATGCAACTACGAGTTCTGTTGTCTCAAAATTGCATAATGTGTTTCCATGAGAAAATTACCAATTTGAATTGTCATTTTCACATTCTTTATGGCCAATAGGAATGGACTTGGCAGCATCATGTACTTAACTTCAGGCACCTGCTGGAGATGCTCTAGGAGGATTTCCTGCTAAAGGTAGAGGGTTGGACCAGATAACCTTGTAGGTCCCTTCCAACTCTATGACTCTTTGACTCTATAACTGTGGCCCCAATCCTATCCCCCATTAGACGAGAGGGATTGGTTCCAACAAAATGTGTGCTACATCCTATGGTGGATTGGGAACCAGATGGCTCAGGACAGGTAAGTAAAAATATTACTTACTTACCTCTCAGTAGGCTGCCTAATTGCCAATGAGTCTCCTTGGATTTCCTTGGAGCTACACAAGCTATTTAGCTAGCACAAGTCTGAAGAGCCTTAGGAGGAGATCTGAACAGTGGATACCCTGGTGTGAATGGCTTCCATGGAGACCCACCCCTTCCACCTTCTCCTGGACCCTGAACATTTTCCCCCAAACCACCCAGGATTTGGTCCTGCTGCCACCTTACCCTGCTCCAGTACAGCATGGGCGGGGATTGACACATGCATGGGTGCCAAAATTTATCCAGGAATACATAATTTCAGGCATGTCAAAAGTACCTCTGACTGCTGCTTCAATTCCATCCATAGAAATTTGGAGTCCTGCGTCTTACAGTTTTACAGAATCACAGCCCAACCCAGAACTGCCTGGCCACTGTGGATGCAGCATTAGTCAAAAGGCTATATTCAGTGGCAGCCAGGCATCCACTGGTGTCTCCCTGAGAGAAGAGGACATTCCTCCTCTTTCCCCTGGGAAAGCCTCATCGCCTGCAATAGGGCTCCTCAGCTCACTGCCAGCTATTTTACTGGTGGGGATTTGAGGAGCCCTGTGTCAGGCTGCCAAGGCTTCCTCTGGGGATAAGATCTGGCAGTGGAAAGTCACTGCGAGGTCCTGTCCCCTTGCAAGGCCACCCTGCCCCTCCCCAACCCAGGAGCTCCCTCCCGCCTCATGCAGAAACCCTGCAGCACTGACAAGGGGTAACCTTATCTCTCGTGGGCAGCAAGGGGCTAGCAGTGCTGCAGTGTGGACAGTAAGAGCTTCCCCCCGTTGCATGTGACTTACAGCATGTTTACAATACTACACGAGCGGTATGCTCATGCCACTCATGCTGGAGGGCTTTGGATTGAGCCCTCAGACTAATATCAGTCCTCCTGCTATGGTGCCAAAGCCAAGGAGATCAAGGACAAGCAACAAAATGATCTTCAGCCTATTTGGAAATCCCCACCAAAGATGGATACACGCACAAAATGGTTTAAGGCACGGACCTTGTTCTGGAAACTGGGATATTAAAATTCTGCTGTCTCTTCCATATACAGTAGTGTTCAGTGATGTCATTCAGGGGGAACGGACCAGAACGGGCGTTCCGGATCCTAACAGGCTCCGTGGCTGGTTCCGGGTTCCCAACAAGTGCCAATCAAAAGTGAGTTCCTGTTCCTAAATCATTTGAATGACACCACTGGTAGTGTTTATGAATTCCAACTGTGAGCGCAATCCTAAACTGGATTTAGGCTGGCATAGGCTAAGCCAGCAAAGTTTGGCCAGCACAAGAGCCACCATAAAGCGTGTTTGGACCACTCCTGGAGTCAGGGAAGATGGCTCATGTTTGTGTGCCGGCCGCTCTGACTCCAAAAGTGGTCCAAACATGTCTAACAGGAAAATATAATTTCGTTTGCAGGAATGGTAAAGAAAAGGTGAGGCACTATTCAGTATGCATTGAGAAGAAAGGATGGCGTCATCTGGAAAACCCAACTTTCAAGATAGTTTCATGATTAGCCTACTCATACTAAAGTCCTGCCCCTGTGAAAAGTTTTCATTTAACTGCACAACAGCCTTTGCTGATCTCCAGAGGCATCTTGCTGTGAAGTGCATCTCGCTTTCCAATTCCTTTATTAACCTCACTTGGGAAGCATTCCAGACCTCCCAGGATCCCAACTAACAGCTAATATAACACATCTCACTATTACAAATGGCAAATGCATCGTGATAAAAAAAAAAGTTATGCATCTCTGCATAAAGTTTGGTTCCTATATTTTTAGAAAGGCTTTTTAACAGCAAGGCTTCCAGTTGGGGTTTAAAGAAAACCCCATTTGCTGTGGCCTAGGAATGATCTGCTTCCATTTCTCTTTGATATCTTCTTACTTTCTCCTCTCAAAGAGAAATGGGAACTGATTGATATCTGATGGATCTGCCCTATTGTGGGCTAATCTTCAGGTTTGAACTGTGGAACTGCTGAAGACGATTCAGGTCAGCTGAGCAAATTTGGCCAAAGTTCTTTGCTTGCTTGCTCTATGCCTCATTCTTCATATAACCTCTTTTCCGGAGGTCATTTCATATAGTGGGCCGAAAATCATTGATGATGCCCAGTGAGGAGCAGAAGTGATGTCATTAAGCAGGAGGTGATGTCATTAAGCAGGTCATGATCCAAAATGAGTTCTTTTTTCTCACTTAGGAACTCATGAGCTGCAAATAGAAAAAAAATTGCAAATTTTGATCCTATTTTCAAGATATGGGAGAGCCCAATTATTCTCAAGGGCTCTTACCTTTAGCTCTTTGGTGGGAATCAGTATTAGTTGTGATAAAAATATAAAAAAGTTATTTTCAGTTCACAGATTATATCCTTGTTTGAAGCATTTAACTGATTGATGGCTTGACGTTGGATAATGCCGTTTTCATTGTTACTTATTGGAAATAGGTGATTTTTTTGATTGACGACTATTGTTTTGTTTGAAGTGTAGCTTGAAGTTATTTATTGTTTCATTAATGAGATTGTCCACTGAAGCCTGCTAGAGGTGTTTTGTTTAATAAAAGCTGGTTTAAGTGCAATTAACTGAAGGTATCTGGATTTGTTTAATTGATTATTTCACTATTATGTTTGTTTACTGAACCAATTAGAGATGTTACTGCCGCAATTTAATATCATTATATGTTTAATTACAGTTCATTTTCGAGCAACAGACAGTAGATATTGAGTGAAGGTATTATTTTAACTTGGTTTGGCTTTAAGTAATTTATGTATAAATGGAGAAGATGGACAGAAAATTTATTGCCTTTTTTCACAACCAATGCAGTCGAGTGGGCTACAAAGCTGGACTGAATCTTCTGTTGAGATTTTGAAGCTGGGGAGATCGTTTAGCTGAAAAGCATATTCAAGATTAATTGGAACTATTAAAAAAAGCTTGAGCTAAGATTTCTAGGTAAAAGGAGAATTGGAAACTTTGAAAATAACTCAGGTATTTATGAACAAAAGGTTGTCCAGGAAAGGCAAATGGTTCTTGAAAAAGAGGCATCTACTTCAAAATTCAGACATCGGGTAGAAGAGTTGGATAATAAGGCAAAGAATAATAGCCAATATTGCATGATGTGATCACAATATCACACACAATGGTCATGTGAAGCTCTGAAGCTCAGCTAATCTGTTCCAAAGTCATTTTTGGAGATCTCTCACCACAAACAGCTGCTTCTGCACATCTTTTCTTCGATCTGCAGAGCACTTTAGCCTGCAGTGGTTTCTATTCATTGCTGTGCCCAGAAGTGGTCCAAGATGTTTGGACTGTATAGCCATCACATTTCAGAGAATGCTGTGAGACTTGGTGAGGTGCCAGACCAAGAGAGAAAATATATGGTTCAAAAGAAAAGGAGCATATGGAATTGGCATACCCAAGGCAAAGGCAACGATGTCCAGGGGGATAGTTTGTTGGACCAGCAAGTGGCTATTCTCTAACCTGCAAGCAGACACTGCAGTTGATGCATCCTTTACCAAAGAGCTTGTAAGTCACTACAGAAGAGATAGGAAGCTATCATTGTCAGACATATGCAGGGGAAAGTAACTGCCTCCAGGGCAAACTGGGTAAGATTCTGTCTTTATTGCTCAGCCAGAGGCTGCATTTGTTTTTCAACAAGAAAATAGCAGGTAGAAATGTTGCTAGCTTGCCCCTAGCATGATTCTAGCTCGGTTTTTAAAAAAGACAAAATGGTGTTGAGTCAAAGAACTCAAATCTATGGAAGTCGCCATGTTTTTACCATGCTATATGGAGAACACTATCTTGCTTCCAATAGACTGGAAGGCCACCATCTTTAATAGCTCAAAGGAAAAATAACTAGTGTGGCGAACACGCTAGATGATGAAAAACGAATGTGACCCTAGCATGCTAGAAGAAGAAAAACCGTTCTGTAGTGCAGTGTTTCTCTAACTTTGCAGCTCCGTCCAGGACCCACTTTTTAAAATGGCACTCATGTCAGGACCAAGTGGAAGTGATATCATTAACCTGGAAGTGATGTCATGGCTGGAAGTAATACAAAAAATTATGTAAAAACACCAAACTAAAAACATTTTTAAAAAACAACCTCACTTGAAAATTCAAACTGTTAACATTCACAAACGGAATATAGCAAGAGTAAGGTCTGCAGCTTCCAAAATGGCAACTCCCAGGTTTCTGCGACCCACTTAACATCAGGTTGCGACCCACCAAGTGGGTCCCGACACACAGTTTGAGAAACACTGCTCTAGCACTTTGGGCGTTGGTTGCTGAGATACGAACACAGCCAAAGTGGCATAGATTTGGCAAGTGTTGCTTTCAAATGTAGGGAGGATGTTCTTCCTCCTTAAAGAAGGCTTGCTTTCATTTTGCTCAGTCTAATGGAGCACTCACAAATGGGCCGAACTGAACAGCTCATTGTGTCTTCACAGTGCTAGATGTCAGCATTTTTGCCAGAGGGTGAGCCATAGGTGGGGGTTTTCAAAGTTGTCTCCTCTGAGATGTTTAAAAAGTGACTTTGATTCTCAAAGTTTTTATACCAGCTTTTAGATGATAAAAGACCAACGGCAGTCTTTTATGTTTCCGCCCTGTGAACTCCATGGCAGATTCATCAGCAGTCTGCAACATTGGGGGACGGTGGAGTACGTGGATATGCTGGCGCTGTCGGTGGCTGCTATCCACAGAGATACGGGAAGCATGGAGGGAGGTTTGCCTGAAGCTCTTTATTTGGCACAAGGCTTTTACACTCATTGGATGGGGGGAGCGTGTTACATTGTGGGCTCCCCCGATACAGTTAAACAGTCACTTGCTTGCGATCCACTGGACCTAAAAGGATTGTCGGCAAGTCCGGCCTCTGGTGGTCGGTGGGTTCGGCTGGTTGTTGCCGGCATCCCCTTCAGGGCTTGGCACTGGGGCTGATGGTTCACGGGGACTCTGGTGGTGCCCCCGCAGGTCTTCAGCCAGGTGGGGGCGCAATGTTGTGCAATCCTCCCTGCCCCTCTGTCCGTTCACTCGGAGCCCGGGGGTGATGACTAGATACAGGGGCACTGGCCCCCGCCACCCCTGGCTGAGTGATGGCAGTATGGGGAGGTTGCTGCCTGGGGCAATGGGCCCAGCCCTGCTCCTCAGGGCTGCTTGCCCAGGAGTGCTCGGTGGGGCAGCTTGTCGAGCTTCATTACCCCAGTTGCGAGCCCCCACTGAGGAGGTTGCCCAGGGAGGAGGGTGGCCAGCCCCCATGGCGCTCTCAACTGCCGGACCTCCGTCTGGCACCGAGAAGTGACCGCTCGCCTCCCCGGCTGAGCTCCTTATGAGCTCTGGCCGGGAGAGCCGAGGCCACTCCCCTCCCAGCGAGAGCTCGTATGCGAGATCTCGTAAGAGTTTGGCCCGGGAGGGAACAAAGCTGCACGTGCGCAGCCCAATTTCCCTTCCTGGGCTGGCAGGGCTGGCCGCTCTCGCCGTGGCTCCCCCACTCCCGGGGTGGATGTCGGCTGGCTTGCCGCCCCCTCCAGGCAGCCGGAGCCAAGCCATGCGTGGGCCTCCATTGTGGGGCAAACTGAGCCACGGTGGCCTCAGGGAGGCCCCACTGCAGCCGCCCAGCATTGCTCGCTGGCCCGGGGTGGCCATCAGCCGGCTTGCCGCCCTCTCCGCGTGGCTGGAGCCAAGCCATGCCGCGAGCCTCCATTGCGGGGGCCCGCCAAGCCGCAGCAGCTCCTGGGAAGCCCAGCTGTGGCCCCCCCGGTATCGTCACTGCCCACCGGCTTTCCCAGGTAAGTAGGTCCAGCAGGTGGGGGGGGGGGGGCTGCAGCACATGTCTGTCCCCTACACGTCCCTACCAAGAATTCTTGTGAACTTACAGCAGTAGTAATTCTTATTAATTGTAGATGAAGAATTAAAGGAGATTTTAAATAAGGAACGCTAACATGATTACTTCCCTGCCAACTATGGGCACCGTCTGCAGGGAAATTCTTCCATGCCACCCCATTGAAATTAATAGGAGCTGCAAAAGAGCACGGTTCATTGCAGCCGGTGCAGACCAACCCCCTGGTGGCTTTGTGTCCTATAAATGCATATTCCTTATCTCTATTTTCTCATTTCAGCTCTTTTTCCCATGACATTTCTCCATTCGATCGCATCATTTCTGACCACCTCCCAGGGGCTGCCTTGCTTACTTCGGACCACAGCATTGCAGAAGTACCCTTTAGAGAAATCAAACAGAAAATGAATTGACAGCCCCATCGCCAGCCCACTGCAAAGATAATAAGTCAGAACATTTTCTCCCCATCTCTCTCAGACCTGCTCTTCTAATATAGCCTTGTTTGATTTGGATATGTGGCGCTGGCCTGAATTATTTGCTTATAAAATGATTAAGGAGCCATTTGGATCATCGACTTCCGCAGGGTCCAGCCCCAGGAGCAAAAGGGAAGGTGGAAACTCAGGTGTGCTGCTGTTGGGGCAGACCCCCGAAGGCACTCTCAGAAGTTGTGGGCCCAGGCCCGGCCAGTTGCGGAACTGATTCTGAGAAAAGCAGGAGACAAAACACTCTTGGGGGGGGGAGTTCAATGGGTTTTGTGGGGGCAGGGGGGCTCTTTGCCCAGTGGATGGTCAGCAGTCTCAACCCAGACAGCACTACTGATCCTTTGGGGAAGGAGAACGAGGCACCCCGGTAAAGGTCACCCCACTGGGGGAGATGTTCACAGGTGTAAAAAGCCCCCTTCAGGGGGGGAGGTCAGCTCTTTGACACCCCCCCCCACAATTCTTCTCCATCTGGTGCAGATGTCCAGATGTCATAATCACAAAAGAGGACACAGCACCCCAAAATGCAGGGCATTTCAAGCAAAATGTAGGACATTACAAAATAAAAACTAAGCACTCATATATATGGATTTTGGGGGTCTTGTTGTCCTTCTTTAATGCAGTGGTCTCCAAACTGAAGACCGCTGCAGTGGGGAAACTCATCCCCGGCGCGAATGGCTCTTTGTGTTCCGCTGGGGATGGTGCAAAAGACCCCTACTACAACTCCCAGGAGTCTTTGCAACCAGTCGCACATGTGCAAAATGCCAGGTATGCGGCTTGCCGGGGCAGCAGATCCAGGAAGCGCCTGGCTGCAAACGTGAGCCTCTGATCATGTTGGGAAAGGAAAACAGAGGCAATGGATCTGGCCCGCGGGCCGGAGTTTGGAGCCCCCTGTTTTCATGCAAACACAATGAACACAGATGCAAACAAGTGATAGGTGCAGCTCCTCTTGACACTGGCGCCCCCTGCCTGTCTTGAAATGTAGGGCATTTTGAAATTTATCTAGACCAGAATGTAGGAAACGTCCGGGAAAAAGAGGACGTCTGGTCCCCCTGATCTAGAGACATTCCCCTTTCCTTTACTGATTGGTCTGAGGCCGTGGTGAGATGGAGGGCAGCACCAGCATCAGGGGGGCAATCTTCTCTCCCTCAGTTCCCCAGTGCACTGCATCCGGTACGCCAGAGAAACACGTGGTAGTCAATCAGGAGACAGGAGCGTATTGTCTTCCCCCTCTCCTTTGTTGTCCCAGCACAGTGCCCCTGAGCATGATTGGATTCAAGTCCATTGGGATGGTTTGTTTTTCCATCGTCTGTACCATTGGACGAGGGATTGGCAGAGAGGGTGCTTAGGCAGGCACTGAGCCTTGAAATGGGGAAAAAATTCAGATCATTTCCAGGTTTTTTTCCCCAAATCCAAACAAAATCAGCTCTTCCCTCTCCAAGGAAAAGAGCAAGAGCGGCCACTGTATTTAAGCATGTGTGAGTGTGGGGTGTTGTATTAGCAAATATGATGTGGATGTGATTTGTGGTTCAAGTGCCAAAAGCAAAGGTGGAGAAAAACGAACAGTAGTACATTATGATGATATAACAACAATAAAAAACATGTGCCAGTAAATTAACTGCTGTTTACGGAATTAGAATTTTCTCAGATGCAAAACGTTCCAACTCAAAAATGAATTCCGCTTTGGGAAAGCAAGATAAATGGCATGCAATATACTTCTGGAAAACATTTTCAGAAATTTAATGAGTGTACAAACACAATTCCATTTCAGCTTTATTTGTGAAGTGTAACCCCTTATTAAGTGTTTGCAATGACTAACAGCCCAATCCTATGCCTGTTTCCTCAGAAGTAAATTTATTATATTAAATGGGTCTTACTCTCAGGAATGTGTGTTTAGGATTGCAGCCTAAGGGTGTTTATTTTTGTTAAAAACGCATAAAAGCACTGCCTTTTTGGACTTAAAATATCTGAATAAAAACACAAAGCACCACATTTTGGTGTTTAAGATATTTTCCAAAAATTAAAATAGATTTCCAATTATAAATACTGTGGCTGCATCTGCTAATACTATATCACCTACCTAGTACACTTTAAAAGCATTTAGAATTACTAAAAATGAGAACTTGGAATGAAAGAATAAAAACACATAGCACTGCTTTCTGCCTTTCAAACCATGAAATCTGTGAAAAAATTACACCATTTTCAAACATTCCCAGCAATGATGGGGTGTGTGTGTCCTGTGGTGAGAACCTTAGGTTTTCATCTGGAAATCCAGGTTCAAATATTTGCTCAGCTATCCAGCTCACTTAGGAAGGGTGGGGATGCAGTTGGGCACATTAGTAGTCAGCTTATCTCCCAAGGTTACTATGAGCTTAAACCTCCACTAAGCTCCTTGGAGGAAGCCAAATAGCTATGGCTCCATCCAACAGCAGCCAGGCAGCCTCAGGAGGCTCCTTGGTGGAAGCAGGCAGCAATGTACAAAAAGACAGAGGCTTCACCAACAGCCAGAGGTGGCACAGTCCACTCTACCATCTCAGGATTCTACCATCTCATTCTCCTGCATGTGCAGACCAGGCGTGACTGGTTATATACACCCTGAACTTAGTTGCCGGTAAACCCACTGAACAGACATTAAGGGACAGATCTCATGAATGACCTTCTGAGAGCATCTGTCTGCCCACTGTCAACAGGATGCTGAACTAGATGGATGTTGGTTTCTGATACAAATAGAGGCAATGAGAAGCCGCAAATTATGTGGCATCCCGACCGATGCCATCTTTCCCTAGACTCCCTTGTTCCTGTGTTCTGTTTCTGGCAGAGTGGCAACAGCAGGTGTGATGAAGTGAAAAGAGGTGGAAGGCCCCCGGTGCTTATTGAGAAGGAGGATCTCTGGCAGGCCAAATGACACATTCATTGTCAGGTTGGCTCCACGCCAGGCAAGATCTTCATTGCTTGGCATGAGTCTTGGACAGTACGGTTCTGGGCTCCTTTTGAACATGCCTGATGCCTTCCAAACAGATGGGCCGAAGTGTGGGCAGGCAAGAGAACATTTGTTTATCTCAGGTTTGTTTGCTGAGAAAACGATTCCCAACTGGAGACCGGAAAAACCGCGTCGAGTCCAATTCTTCTGCAGCTGAGATGATGATTGAGGAGTTGTATCATTGCTAATTCAGCCAGATTAATTTTGAAAAACAAGAATGTATCTCGACTCGCACGGGGATGTCTTTTTGTGCCCAACATAATTACTTGGAAAGTTGCTCTGGTGCAGGGAGAGTTAATGAGCTTCGATCTTCTTCGTTCCCCTCTTTTTAGTTCTTCCTGGGCCACAGCCAAAACTGGCTTTCAAAGCCAGTCTAAATCTTAGCAAGAATTTACCAGTCAGGTCTGAAATGCCACTGTTTGATCTTGCTCATGCAAAAGGCTATGAAACTTTGAACAAAAACGAAGCTGTAAATTACTTATGAAGGAAAGGAAAGGAAAATGAGTGCTGGGGAAAACATCATCTGTAGTCCTTAATTCGTTCACTGTGACACAGACCATCAGTGCCCAGGATGTTCTTCTTAGATGCCTCCAACGTGGGCCATGGATTAGTCCAGATGGCTTCTGATTCAGGACCTCAGGTGTTTCGTTTCAGCACACGTCCAATCAGAAGTAAGTCCCACTATAGTCAATGGGGCTTACTCCAAGGTAAATGTGCATAGGATTGCATCCTCAGGGCTCAGCAATGCTGGCACGTCTGGATGCACCCAGAGACCACGTGGGGGCAGAGTGGTGAGTCGGCATTTCGTTTACTTGCTTTACTCTAGTCCCACATGTCCCAGTGGGTCTAGTCAGTCCTGCAGGAGCTGTTGAGTTGGCACAAGGCCAAGTAGAGGCAAAGAGGGTGTGTCAGGGCCAAAACTGAGCGGAAGGTATCAGCTGAGCCATTGCCACAAACACCTGTTCTCCGCCCACCTCCACCACTCCCCACTGAGACCCCATTCTCCACCCTGGTCCACCCACCCTGCTCCTGCCTTACCAGCTCCAGCAGATGGGGACCTTCCTGCTTTGGCCACAGTTGCATTGGTGGCCTCTCTGCACTTGCCAGCAGACGTGGCAGCTCATGGCAGAACGTCACTTCCCCCAGTGGGCAGCCGAGTTAGCATTACCCTGTTAGTCCCCTAGTCAAGACATCTTGTGCCGACTCTTGCTGAGAGGGCTGATATGTGGCGTGAGTGGGTGTTCAGACCAAGTATCTTCTAAGGTGCCAGGAAACTGCAATTCCCTAGAACAATTCCTGCTCCCAGTTATGGAATTAAACTAGGATGGATCAGCCAAGCAGTAAAAATTTACTCTGGTGTGCCTAAAACCACATGGTATTCCAGTTATCATATTGTGTGCACCACACTTTTCAAATATATGAAATGAGTGAGGGGCTATTCTGGTTAACACGGAGATAGATAATTGTTGACTTATATGAATTTGATTATATATCTTCCTCTCCGTGCAGATGAGTGCCACCATCTTGGATCTCATGAAATCATGCAAGATCCAAGATGGCAATGCCCAAATCTCACAAGATTTCATGAGATCCAAGATGGCGGTGCCTGGGGAAATGGCAGGAAGGGCCACCAGGGACATACTGCAGCACCCCTGTGAGTGTGCCACAATGCCCTAAGGCAGTAGTCTCCAGACCAGAGACCGCTGTGTCCCAGAAACTCACTCTCCATCTTGACCACTGTTTACTGTTCTGCCATGGTGCTGTCAAGTTTGCAAGCAGATCTGGTGGTGGGGGCACTGTGGGCTATATCTCTCGGCTTTCCAGCAGGATGTACAGCAGACAAATGTGGCTGCCCAGAACGTCCCTGCCACCGGGTCTGTTTGCAAACTTGGTGGTGCCACAGCAGAATGGTAAATGGCGCTCATCAAGAGAGGTATTTCTTCAAATCCTGGATCTGTCCTGCAGGCCACAGTTTAGAGATCCTTGCTCCAAGGCATGCGATTCACACTTTGAGAATCCTCATCTTAATCCTAGAATAGACAAGTAACTACCGACTCATTGACTTGACAAGTAGAATTCACATCTGTTGTGGGAAAACTTATGGTATCGAACATTCTATCTCTGGGCTAGAATGGGAGGGAAACACATGGTCTTCACATGGCATGGTTCTTATGATTTCACAAGTCCATGCCAGTCTATGTGAGATCAAATGGTTGGGACATCATTCCGAGTGAGCAACAGAAGATGAACCTGAATAGTTATTTTTGTTGGTAAAAGTGTTTGGGGAGAAGAGGGGCATTTGCCTTTCAGTGGAACCCACTGTAATGTATTATTAATGCAAAGACGATCAGATAAAAATTAGGAACTTGGGAAGCTGTCAAATAAAAAATGCAGAGTGAATCAAAAATTTATAAAACTGTATTGAGTTATTACAATCCTATTATGGACAGTACTGATCAGTCTTGCTCCAGCACTTTCCCTTCAATAATTTTACTGCTGAGACATTGGACTACAAGGATTTAAAACTGAGACAAAAAAAAAATCTCTGTGATTCTCTACCCCTTTGGGAAGGGGGAGTTGCTTAAAAATTAAAATGAAAGGTATTTTATAGGTAGTTTTCCTGCAGTTTGGCGTTGAGCTGCATCTAAACAATAAAGATAAAAAGAATAATGGCCCGATTCAGCCTTTATGGGCTATATTGCCTATCCACACAGTAAATTGCAGCAATTTCTTTCAGGCAGAATAAATCACTTCATGGAATCTATAAAATTAATTTGTGCACTAGCAAAACACATGCTGTTGATTGGGGAAAAATGCTTGATGAAAGACTTTTCTTTCTCTGAATTATTTGCTTTGTACATTGTTATGTTCAAATATCATGCTTTATAGCCTATTTCATGAGCTTCATTTTCTCACCATAAATACCGCCTGGCTCAACTCTCTTTCCAAAGGCATCCCAGAAGGCTACTTTTTATTGCACTGCACTTTTTTGTATGGAAAAAATACGCAGCGCCAAAAATGTATAATCTATGAAACATTCTGTTTCAGTGACTAGCACGATCCTTAGCATGTTTAGATATGCAAAAGATGTAAAGCACGTGTGGATAGGAGTGAGGAGGAGAACAGAGGATTGCTTTGGAATCTGTTTTGGCATTTTGAGCGGTGAACATCTTAGAAATGGGGCACAAATGTTTCGTATTTAGTTTAATATAAATAGAAGCCTGGGGCTAAAATTGAAGCCCCAGCACAGGAACTTCAGCAGCACTCAGCCCACCACAAGCTCAAAGAAATGCAGCGAACCCACATTTCAGCATCATGATCTATAAATTGTTATTTTTAACTTGACATTTATTTCATGTCAGTGTCAATGTTTTCAGGAGTGTAAGAGAAATGAAATTACTAGGTTCCGTGGAGCTAACAGTCTGTTGTCAAGCGTTCTACATTACAATTGCCTTGAGTGACTTTTTCAGAGTTACCGGCTTGCGTCAAGTTGTGATCTTGTCAGATCTCGAAGCGAAGCAGAGCCTGGCTTAGCCAATGCCTGGAAAGGAGACAACTGAGAAGAATCTGGGCATTATGAAAATCATGGGGAAAACAAACCATGTGTGCTTAACATTGATGTGCTGCTGTTAGGCAGGGCAGTGTGAATCCCGGAGCAACATGAGCAAAGACCACAGGAATCAACATCCTGGAAATATGAGAATGTAGGTTGCTAGCTTAGAGTTCTGTTGCCCATTCCCAGGTGGGAACAAAACCCATAAACTATTTGAACTGAGCTTAAACTGGCATGAGGAATACCACCACCTCCTAGTCTGCACAGAGGAACTGGTCAAAGATGATGAAGAAGGACATGCTGGTCCTAAGCACCCACAAGAGACTTTTGCTATTATATCTCCTGGTTTCTTCATTTGCTGAGCACAGAGTGTATGAACTTTGCAGTCTCAAAACCTTCCGCAAATACTACCCTACCAAAAATTTACATTGACTTTAAAAATGCTAGTAATCTGCTTGCACGTATTCTATCTACAGTCCTTTCAACTGCCTCAGTTGGGCAGCCCAATCCTAAGCAGTCTCAGCGCCTTGAAGAACAGCAGTGCCAAAATGGCCGCCACGGTATCCTTTGGGGCCAGGGCCGCTGCTGGAGTCACTTGGGGTAAGGAAAAGTTTGCTCCTTCCCCTGAGTGGAACACAGTTGGTGGCAATTGGGTCTCCTGGAATCTGCACCTGCTGGCACAGAACCGATGAGGCCCATGTAGGGCTCCGTGGCCTGGGAGTGGGGATTAGGATCAGTAGCATTCTGCCCCGTCCCCGCCTCCCTATCAGGCCCAATCCTCCCCTTGGGCCACCTTTCCCCACCCAGTTCCACCCCCTCCCTGCCCCTCCAAAAGCTGACTGGTGGCTATAGTTACCCCTGGCCACTCCAGCACTGGGTCTTCCTAGCACTGAGGCCAGCGACAGCAGTACGCTCAAACTGCTGGTGGGAAACTGCCTTACGGTATAGGCCTGGGGTCAGCAACCTATGGTTTTGGAGCCGCATGTGGCTCTTTTAGCCATCTGCTGCGGCTCCGGAGTCCAGGTGAAAGTAGCAAAGGAGGCGCCCAGCATTAGCTGCGACCGCGGGCTCGCTCTCCCTCCTGGTAGGCTGCACTGTGCTCAGGGCTGCAGGTGGGGAATTGCCCCCTTTTCTCCCCTTCCTTCCAAGCCCCCCGAGCCGGGAGCTGATACCGAGAGCGCCTCTCCGCTCGGCACCAGTCCCGCGCTGCACGCTGCTCCGGGAAGCGGGGAGAGCGTGCTGGTGGCGGTGGCGACTGGGCTCCCGCTCGGTCCGTGGATAGCCTTGTGCAGAAGGCAACCCGTGAAGCTCCAGAGCTGATCCGCCGGCTGGAAGGGTGCGTGGCTTTTTGTGTTGAATGTTCCATGTGTTTGCATTGCTTCGCACACAGAGCTGGGATGGAGCGTGGTGAGGGGTGGCGGCGTGCAGCAGACAGCCGGTGGGGAAAACTTTCTGGCTCACTATCAGTTGGGTTGCAAAGTTGCCCCTGGTTTTGCATGCATTGGGGCAGCTCCCGCTTACAAGCACGGATAGCGCCGGGTCTTGCAGTCGTGTATGTGTGTCCCCCGCCCGTTTTCCAGGATCTTTTGCCCGGTCCCTCTTTCTGCAACGTGGAGGGATTGTTTGCATCAATGGCGTGCAAGTTGCAAAAGTTCCTGTGCACGAGCCTGGAATCCCCCTTTTGCAAACCTACAAATAAAAAACCCTCCACCGTTTTGAAAACAACAACAACACACCCCATAGTGGCAGCAGTGGCACGGGCAGATGCTCGCTCGGCTCTGGGGTCTGCCCTGCCCGCCCATCCTGCTGCTGCTTGTCGCATGTGCTCTTTGCAAGCAGGCAATCCGCCGTGTTGCCCTGCAAGGTGCAGCATGGTGGCTGGTTTTTGTTCTGCCGTTCGTTTTTTTACGCGCGATCGGAAGGCTGTGGAGGACTGGCAGCAGGGTTGGGGGTGGGAGAGAAAGAAAGCTGGAGACAGCGAATGACGAATGTCGAGACCCGATTTTCAGCCGCGATCGCTCATAAGAACATAAGAAGAGCGCTGCTGGATCAGGCCAAAGGCCCATCTAGTCCAGCTTCCTGTATCTCACAGCAGCCCACCAGGTGCCCCAGGGAGGCATGAGACAACAAGATGCTTGCATCCTGTTGCCACTCCCTATAGCTTTTTAATACATAGCATAAAGGTAAAAAAAAAACTATATATGCAGTATTATCTTCATTTTAGATGTCAAAAGGGTTTTGTGGCTCCCGCGGTTTTCTTTTCTCCAGAAAACGGGTCCAAATGGCTCTTGGAGTGTTTAAGGTTGCCTACCCCTGGTATAGGCAGTAAAATGCATACCGCTGGCGCGGATGCCCATAGGATTGGGCCTTAAAATATTATATTGTATTTTCTTAATTGTAAATCAAGTACCGCTAGCCTTCCTTTAGGTTATCAAGCATCTTACAATGTTTTATTCCTATTCTGCATTCATTTGAAGACTCTTGTCAACTCCGTCATAATTATCTTTCACCTTGTCTTCTTTTCATATTTTCATTGTCTTCCTTGGTCCTTACAAGATTAGACTTTATTTTGTTTTCTATCCTAAGCTGATCTTTCTTCCATTACCAAATTGATCCTTTGATCCAATGGATCATCCCTTAATGCCAGCTAACTTCTTCCAACTTTTCTTCAAGTCTGTTCTCTATTACCTCTTGCCCACCTTATTCCCTTCTAGAGTTGTATTTCTTTTACAAATCTTTCTCTAATCATCTCTATTACAAATGGCTGCTTGTTCCTTTCTCTTCCTGAAATCTTAAGAGTCTCCAGCTCCCACTTCTTTTATTTCCCTAGAGCCAATATTTTAAAAATAATTTGTAACATTTGTAACATTTCCTTTGTCATCTGTTCTAGCTTTCATATAAAACCAAGCTCGCTTGTTCATATTGCCTGCTCGTAAATATTAATTCCTCATTGGTTCGGCAGTTATTTTGCCACTCGTCTACAGAAATTAATGCCTTAATAGATAATCAGCGAACATGCTTTCAATTAACTTGTTTACATAATTAATGATTTAATTCTCTATATCAGAGGTTCCCAAACTGGTGGGTCATGACCCACCAGGAGAGCCAGAGAAGAGCAAGTCCCCTTTAAGAGAAATGGTCCAGAAATTGGCAACAGGAGCCTCATCTGGGGAACCTACCACCCCCTCTGCAGCCCTCCCCAAGACTTGGAAATGTTTTTAAAAGAAAAAGAAATTGTGTGTTTTGGGCTGAAAGAAAAACTTTTTTCTGGCATCTTCATGCACGCCACAGTGAGGGCTGCAGAGGTCTCAGGCATCCTAGACCATCTGGAGAGCCATAGCAACCTCCAGGTAAGTTTAAAAAAACAACAACCCTTCCCTGCCCGACAGCAGCATGATCATGGAGATCATGCTGCTGCCTTGGCCCCCACCCATGCAAACACTTATTGGGTTCCCAAAGTCTGGGTAGGACTTTGGGAACCAGTCATTGCTCTATATAACTATTACTCTCTCCATTCAGTCCATTTGTCAGTTGTTATCCTGTTCACTCCCAAACCCCAAAAGAACCCCAAGTTCTTATGATCAATCAGTAAGAATTTCCGCAAATGCAGTGCAATCCTATGCATTGTTGTTCTGAGGTAAGTCTTACTGTGCCCTAGGGGGGCTTATCTTCCTGTAAGCAGGCAGAGCACTGCAGCATTGCATCCCCATCCACTCTAACACCACCACATCACCGCTGCAGTTGCAACCATGCCAATGGAGCACACGCTGTATCCTGTGGGGGGGGGGGAATCCCTGAGGTGTCCTCCAGGTAAAAAAACTTTTGTAGAAGTCAAAACTCTGGTGGGGGGGGGAGAGCACTGTGAGCAGGAAGCATCAACTAGAATCCTTTTGCTGCTCTTAGCCCACCAAAAATGAAAGGTACACCTATTGCCATGATAAGGTCAGGGACACACCCCTTGGACAGCTGCCAGTTGGCTGGGTCTAATCCTCAGGGGGCAGAGATCAAGGGATTAAGCCCCCCCCCTCAGCTGTAGGTCCCCCTAGAACAGCAGTCTCCAAAATGTGGACCACTGTGTACGGGGAAAGCTGTCCCTGTTTTGGCTAGCACTAAGTATTCTGTCATGCCGCTGCTTCTAATGCCACTTGTGCTGCCCAGAGAGATGCTCTGGGAAGTTGCATCACTCGCCCCAGCAGGCTGCTCCCCCAGATTTCTGGGAAGACACGACTGCCCTGAGCATCTCTCTGGGCAGTGCAAGTGGCATTAGAAGCAGCAGTGCGGCGGAACGCTCGGCACTGCTCACAGCAGGGATGCCTTCCCCTGTACACCAGGTCCAGCCAGCGATCCGGACTTTGGAGGCCCCTTTTGGAGGCTTTGGTTTCCCGGCAGTTTCCCCAATGTGGTGGTTTAATAAACAGCAGCCCACATTCCTAAAATGGGAGACTACAATGTGAATTTGATAGTCTCATATATTCATTTGGTGTGGGCTTCGTAAGGAATAAAAGTCACTTTGTTATGCACATATTAGAGCTACGTTCATCACCGTGGCTAGCAATTACCTGTTTGTAACACCCAATTTGCTTTGAAAAGGGATAGGGCTGTCAGGTGGTAGTCGAAGAGCTACCTGGTTCATGGAGCCCTGTAACTCTTAAGCCTCTGTCTTCAGGTTGAGTGTAACGCAGTCCGACAGACTAAGGAAGAATCATGTGTTATTCAGAAGGTGCCACTGCCCAATCCCTTCAAACCGATTGATGTTTTGCCTCTGACTTCAATAGACTGTGGAGCCAATAAAAAAAGAGCTATCAGCATCTATTAACAACTGCAACGATGAAAGGTCAAAGATGAAGCCTGCAATGAAATCTGTATGCCTCTTTTGTTGGGGATGTGCTCTGAAGGTGATAACACAGTTAAATGGAAAATGAATGGATTGGAGGGATGATGGCTGTACCAAATGCTGGATAATGCTTGGAGACTGGTATTGTATCAGGAACAGACGTTGCTTTCATATACGATTGTCTTGCTTTTTAGTGCTGGTGGTTTAGAACAAAGTATGCTTTAGTGTCGCTAGCTTTTAGTCCCAGACTCTTGCTCTGAACACTTGTCCCTGAACTCGGAGATCCAGTTCTTCAGCACGTCATCATTTGGTATCGCAAAACTGTTCCACCTACTTTCTTACACCTGCAACAGTGTCACATGCGACTGCATTTCTGTATGCCAGAGGATTTTGTGCATTACAAAGCTACTCTATACCAAGTCAAACCATTGGTCCATGTAGTTTTTTTTCCCTCTCTCACAACACCAGAACCAGGGGACATCCATGAAAATTGAGCGTTGGGAGAGTTAGAATGGATAGAACGGATAGAACGGAAATAAGTATTTACCCAACGTGTAATGGTGGCAAAGGTGTAAGCCTGATCCTATCCCTCATTTTTCAGCCCAACCTGCCCTCTTTCTTTCCTAGGATTTATGCCAGCCACATAGCTGGCCTGGGTCCAAGAAGACTCATAACGAAGCCAGAAGACCCACTCAGAGGGTTTTTTGGTGTCTTTTGCCTGGGTGCAAAGTAAAAAAAAAAAATCAGAGAGAAGCTATGATGAAGGTGATAAAGGATCCAGATGGCAAATTTTATGAGGAAATACTGAAACATTGAGTATGATGATTCTAGAAGAAAATGAGGCTAAATTGAACATATGGACTGATTGTTTTCAGGTAGTTAAAAAGGTATCAGAAAGAACTAAGACAAGGGGGAGAGTATATTCACCCTATCCATCAACTACAGGAAGCAAAGGCTTTAAACTACAGAAAGCGCTTGGTGTAAAATAGAGGCAGTTACTTTTGACTAATTAGGGAAATCTTGCTTCTAATTCAGGGTTCTAATTCAGGGTTCTCAAATAACATATCTGGAGCATGCTATTTTATTAGCTTCTATGAGATTGACCTAGAACATTCCAGCCAAGGTCCAAGGCAGATACTGCATACTAACAGTTGCAACATTACTGTTTTGGGTTAGAGAGAGAAACCAGACCAATTTTTTTGGTTGTGGTTGAATGCACATGTCTACATTTTTTTTTTTGCCCTTCATTGATTAATCTAGATTATTTTATCCATGAAACTCACTTTGATACTTTAGTTGGGTTTATTCGGAAAGCTAAAATACATCAACCAAATGACATATGTGTATTTATTTCTGGTATCATATGTGAGACTTTGTATTCCTATCATCTCTCAGTAACACAACAGATAAATCAACATTTAATTCATCCATTAATTTGATGTTTCAAATTTTATTATTTGGCTTTGTAGCTCCATTATCTGGCAAAGAAGATTTCTTATTAAACTGACACTTGTCATTAAAGAGACCCTTTGCTGAAAGCTTTCTTAACCAGTTTTGATTCTCTCCGGAGCCAGGCTAATCAATTTTCCTTTATGATAATGATATTGTTTGTTGCAAAACTTTACTAGTTATTCTTAGTTTCTCAGGCAGCATCTTGAGTGCTTGTTCAGGTTTATGGAAGATTTTTGACTGTCTACATTACTATGACCAATTACAATTTTGGTCTTATAAGTTCTCCTTCATTTTTCTGTTAATTTGTATCTGTTAAATTATCTTTCCCTTCATCTACTGTATAGAATAGTTTATTTTGATCACCTTTACGCTATTTGAGCCTGTTCCTCATTCATGCTCAGACTACCAAATTAATACAGTGAGCTATATTTACATTTTGTCTGCATTTCACTCAGGGGTTTCCAGTTGGTAACAATGAATAGAAAAGAAGATACAGGATAAACAGAAGATCCCTTATCTACAGATATTCTATGAACAAGAAAAGGTAAAATCAGGTATTTTTTGTTTTCTAAGCCTGGCTTAATCATTTTCTCAACTGAGCCTAACAGGGATTGCAACCCCTCTTAGCCATTTGAAAGTCATATAAAACTACCCACCAACTGAACTCTATTTCAGAAATGTATGGTCAGTGAGTTTAGGATTACACTGATAATGGGAAAGAAAGGTCTGCGGCAACACATAATTGCATTGCAGATGTAGACCTGCAAACTGCACAGTTGAGAACATTCCGTAAGTGAGGTTTCCCAGCCTATGAGCACCTACTCCTGGTGGATACCAACCTCAGTACGATCCAAGAAAGTACTGCAGAAGACCCTCATGACAATACTAATTGTGTATAAGCTACCAATTAATTCCAAATAAGACAGTTCTAGTGTTTCCTTTTTTAAATTACCTTTACTAGTATATTGCATTAACATAAAAGAAAAAGAATAGCACAAAAAGAAAATCACCTGGTCTGATAGTTTTTAGTGTTCCAAAATGGGAACCTCTGGAAATCATCTTAGGCAAGACAACATTTCTTTGTAGAAAAGCTAGCAATGTTTTACGGCCCAGTCCTTAACCTGGTGGTGCCCAGGGCTCCAGCGGTGCCAAAATGGTGACTGCTGGATCTTTAGGCTGCCAGGATACTGCTGGAGGTCCCCTCAGGGGAAGGGAGCATTGCTCCCTTGCCCTGGGGAGGCTGCAGCTGATGGCAATGGGTCAACGTCTGAATGGGCGCAGAGTTGAGGAAGCCTATGTCGGGCCTTCTGGCTCAGGCCACCTGGCTTGGGAGGGTGTTCAGGATTCTGCGGCAGAACCTGCTGCAGTCTCCACTCCCCTCCCAGGCCCAAGCCTCTCCTCGCTCTGCCTCGTTCCACCCACTTGCCATCTCCTCCCACCCTGAGGAGCCTTACTTCTGGCTAGCAATGGCCCAGTGTCACCACTCTCTCCTCCCGCCCTGCAGTGAAGCTGCCTTATGGCGCAGAGCCCTTCTGGGGCCATGTCCTGGGGAAGTGGCTGCCCACTGTGTGCCTCTGCAAAGACTGAGTGCAGAACCCTCTGGCTGCTGAACAGAACGGCATGGCTTCACCGCTGCCACACTGCACCAGGAACAGCCATTCAGGGCCTGAATTGGGGGCCCTGAAATGCTACACACAGTTAGATGGTGGGAAGTCCATTAACTTGATAGAACTTCTGAGCAGACCTGCTTAGGATTGTATCCATTATCCACTGCCATGCAGCAAATAATTACACTGTGATAAGACACAGAGGCAGGGACCTTTGTGTTCGCCAGCCTCCACAGATCCCTGTACCGACACACCTTCGCTTTCTGAAGTAGCAACGCAGATAACGCTTACCAGAGAGCAGAGTACAAGAGCAGATCCTCCAGCTGTAATAAAGGCTACAAGTCAGGTTAATGGAGCATAGGAGATGATAATGTGCTAAAGGGCTTTCAGCTCTCATAATATGCTTCTGACACTGTGGAGGTTTAATCTCAATTCTTCCCTTTGACGGTGTGTTGATTATTGCTATATTGATGTACAGCTGGGAATGGCTCTGGTTTGTAGTAATGGATATGCAGTGGCTTATTTTCCATCCCTGCCGCCCCTTTAAAAATAAAATCAGATGAGCTAGCAACTATTTTTCCCAGCCCTCTTTCAAATGTTTGCTCTGCCCTACTTCCTAACCCATGGCCTCCCCGTTCCTCCCTGTCCTCGCCCCAATCCACCGCCTCCCCACTTCCCTCCCACCAGAGCCATTCTCTGCTCCCAGTGTGTCTGGGGCAGGGCAATGTCACCGCACTCCCAGCATGGCCGCCCCCCCCCCCAGAGTCTCCATTAAGGAGCAATCCGAGTGCCAGGGAGGGCAGAGGGCCCAAAAGCTCACGGGCGTTTCCACGCTATCGCGAGCTCCAGTTCACATGGCGGTGGTCAGAAAGGGCAGGGATGCGCAGGCCACCACACATAGTACGCCTCAGCCCCACACTTTCAGGCTGCTTGACCAGGCAGCAGGCCCACAAGCTACCGGGAGCAACCCTGTGAGCTACTGGCAGCTCGCGAGCCCCGCCTTGCCGACCCTGGACCTCTGTGTTCTGGGGAAAACAATGGTCAAACTTCACACCTGTAGCTTCACACCTTGACTTCTATTGCATTTTGTCATATTTCGCTTATCCAGTAATAACCTTCTTGAGTTCACGTGAAACAAATGCGCCCTGACTGCTGACGGCTCTTACGGCAGAAGCAATTTAGACCCTTGGTAAGGTTGCTGTTTATGGCTACAAAATGTGAAAAGCAGTGTGCTTTGGGGTGGCCTCCCCGGTAATTTTGTTTCCTTGTCTCATCTCGATAAAATAAAAAAGCAAGGGGGGTGTTCACACTGGACCCCAAAGTTCCAAAACAGCATCTGAGCTGATTAGATATGCCAGGATTGCAAAAACGTGAGGTTTTGGTTCCTGAGCTAATGAATCATTACTCCAGCAAGGCAACCTTCTTGCCTTCTATTTGCAGCTGCATTAAATATAAATAGGTGAACTAAATACAAAATGCTGAAAAATGATCCAATTATTTTCTGCAGTCATGGCTTTCAATTTATTTATTTATTTATTTTATCCCGCCTTTATGCCCGAAGGCACCCAAGGCGGCATTACAAAAAATATATAATTTAACATTAAAAAACAATATAAAAACAATATTAAAACAATATAATAAAAACAAAATTAAAACAAAACAATAGAATTTAAAAACAAGCCCTGTGGATCATAAGATATAAAATATAACACTACCAGCCAGCCAGCCTGTCAACAATTAAAAGCTTTTTGAAATAAAAAGGCCTTCAGCCCCCGCTGAAATGTTAACAAGGAGGGAGCAGTTCTCAGTTCTCAGTTCTAAGTTCAATGATTTTAATTACCGGGCAAATAAAGCATGGGGTTCCTCCCTTCCCATGTCTCCCAGCCCAACTGTTGTCTGGTCTGTAAGGACTCGCCAGAAGTTGGTGCTGAGCTGGCAGCTCTATAATGACGGTTTTTTCTTCTGCACACACGTTTTCTACATGAGGTCCTAAAAACAAGACTGGAACAATCCTGCCAGCAGTTATATACTGTAGTTACCATATGTCTACTGATTTCTATAGGATCTAGGAATAAGGCCTATATCTTGGAATTGGGCTGTTAATTACACAGCTAGTTCCAATGGGGGCTTAGATTTATATATCAATATGAAAAAGGGCTGAGAAATGGGGGGGGGGAATCATGATAGAGGGCTTTAGTAGCCCTCCATCATGATTTCCACCCCAAATGCACTCCCCGTTTTCTTTTGTACATGGGTTTCCAGTAGAAGCGTTTTTATTCAAAAATGATGCACTGGAGGGCATAATTGGGATAAAATCATAGTGGGGTTCTACTAAAGTTCTCCCAACCTATCAGTGTCCCCCTTCTGATTTATAATTAAATCTGTCCCCAAATCAGGGCCAGTTCCCTGACTAAACACCGTCTAACTAGACTTCTAGATGTTTTCAGAGTGAGGATAAGGGTAGCCAGGATATTTCTGTCCAAGAGCAACTATAGCTGGTGTGCCAACCTTTTCACCACTTTAGGTGAAAGGACTAACCGTCAATATTAGCCTACATCCATAAGAACATAAGAAGAGCCTTGCTGGATCAGGCCAAGGGCCCATCTAGTGCAGCTTCCGGTATCTCACAGTGGCCCACCAGATGCCTAAGGAAGCCCAGGAGTCAACAAGATGCTTGCATCCTGTTGCCACTCCCTTGCACCTGGCATTCTGAAGTAGCCTACTATTAATGTAAGGAGGTTGCCCAACCCATCATGGCCTACAGCCCTCAACTGACTTTTCCTCCAGAAATCTGGAGCCAGAAACCAGTCAGACTTTTAAAGGCATCTGGGCTCATTATAGATGCCAGATACCGATTTAGCCCCTCTCCACTGCTTCACCTGGATCAGATTCTTTAAAAAAAATGGACCTGAGAATCATCTGCATATGGATGACCCTTGATCCTTACAACTCAGCCCTAACTAAATTCCTACACAGAGATGCAGTGGCACAGGGATATATTCATCCTGCTGGGGAATTATGGCTGCTGGGGGTCTCCTCGAGGTAAGGGAACATTTACCCTTGCCCCAGAGTAAGCCCAGCAATCATAATATGTCAGCCTGGACCTGTGCCAGAGGCGTCCCCTGGTGCAAGTCCAAGTGGATCTGTGCAAGTGGATTGGGCCCTGGGAGGGGGATAGGAAATGGTGCACACTGGCACTGCCAATCCCGCCTCCTCCGGGATTGGTGGCCTGAGATATTTCAGAGGAAGAGGGACTGATGGGAAAGGGTGGAGCGTTTGCCTCTCACCTGTTCCTTGCTTGCACTTTGCTTCTGCCTGAGGATACTTTGCAGAGGGCAAGGAGCTGTCAGGGCTGCAAATAACTCACCATTTTTCCCCACAGACCTTCATACAGAGAAAGCCGAACACCATCTGGGCCTTCATGAAGGCACAACAGAACAGAATGACATGCTTAAAGAAACTCAGCATGAACGTTTTGCTGAATGTTCGTGTCATGTTTAAGCACAGGCCAGTTTAATCTTTGTTGCTGCAGCATTGATGGTTAATGAGCCATCAGGTTGCTCAGCTGAAGTCTGAGTGAAATACTCCACAAGATGTGCTGTTACAAAATGTATGGATGATGTGACAACAGACCATGGTGCCCAACATGCTGAGTTATGCTGGGGAGGGCCCTTCCTTTGAAGATGTTGCTTGGTGTTCCCCTGAATTGCTTCCCGTCCTACAACAGCTTGCGGAAAACATGAGTTCCTATTGCCATCATGACTCTAACTGGCTAATTTTGAATTTCTTTCTTGTTAACCTGTGGGTTGCAGCAAAAGACACAAAGAACCATGCCTAAACATACAGAATTGGTCGCCACCCATTTTGGGCCCACAACCACAAGAACCACCATAATTATGTGAGGCTTTCTGTTGTTTTTTCCTTTTGATGTTACCATGGTGTGAAAAGACCGGCAACATAAATTCATTTGGCCACTTTTTAGTGGCTTTACAGCCAACTTTCCAGCACCAATGCAGCCTGCCATTTTGTGGTGGCAGGACAGCCACAGAGGCCTCCTCATGGTAAAGGAACATTTGTTCCCTTACCTCAGGGCTGCATGGCAGCTGCATCAGCACTGGAAAGTTGGTTAGGATTGGGTTGTCAGTAGTATATTTTTCTTTCATGAACAGCTCCTACAGCCTACTTGATAAGTGAATGGAAAACAAGACAAGCCATTTTAGTTTCCTATTGCTGTGACATATGATAAACTTCCAATTCTAAATTAAAAATACAAAAAACAAACTAGATGCACTTAAACTGCTATTTGTTCTAGAACCACCCGTCCTTTGAGTGAGGGGAAATTGTACATTGTCGAGATTGAGAGATTATGTATTTCCCTCCGGATGCAAGCTGATAAATATTAAAGAATGAAAATGCTCTTGATTTGCAGAGGGAAAGGCAGCATTCCAATCTCCAGAGCCATGTTGGATAGTTTATTTTATTTAGCAACAAGAGTGATGAAAATTGCACTAAAGATGTCAACACTTTGGTAACCCTGAAGCATTTTGGCATTCTCAAACTGTACAAATGGAATCGAACGCAACAAATCCATTCCTAGGCTGGCTGCTTGCTTTAACAGGCGTATTAGCAGATGGGGTTTCAGAACATGTCACCTGTTTGACAAAAGGTGCGTTTTTAATGGGCGAACAATTGCCGTTTGGCAGGGAATACAAATGCACTCCTTAATTAGAATTTAATAGGCAGAAATGGGCAAAGGCTAGGCTCATTTGCATTTCGGAATGCTACATTTCCATGCAAGTTTGTAGCCTCTAGAAAACCACAGGTATAAATGTGAGATTTTTAAGATGAGAGAAATAGCTTGCTAAACGAAAGGCACTGCCTGTGTTTTCCAGTTCAGCAGTAATGAAACGCCTATGTTGAACAGTGCCCAATAAATGCAAGAGTTAGACTCATTTTCAAGAATCCTAAGCTGAGCTCGCTCTTTCTCTCGCTCTCTCTCTCTCCCCCAGACCAAGACATTCCTGCAGCATTTCAGATGTCAGTGCATGACAAAGTTGTTGTTATAACTAATGGCGCTCTTTGGCACGCGGGAGGGGGAGGAGCCATTGAGGAAACGCCTGAAGGCAGTGGGATAATTTTATTACTAATATATTCCCTTGGTTTGCTTTTTGAACTCTGTCATTCCTTGCCTTGCAGCTGTAGTTAATGAATGGTGAGATTATTCAAATGAGCCCCAAGCAAAATATTATTCTTGAATTTTTCAGGAAGCCGTCATTTCAGGTAGGACCTAAATGGCATTAGGTTCATTGGTTATGCTTAAGGGTTCATAAGTACCTTTGTTGCCCTAGAAATATCATTCTATTCAACCCTGCCAAGCTGATCCCCACTCAGAGCAGCTGCCAATGAGCCACTAATAAAACAAAGGAGTCGGGGTGTGTGCAGGAAACAAAAGAAATCAGGCTGTCACTAGCGGATGGGAAGCCAAGCATTGGTGTGGCTATGGAACAGCCTTTCATATGCAGATGGAAGCATGGCTTATAGAATATCCAAATGCAAGCACAATGATATATGCAAGTTTGATGCCATATGCTTACCTCCTGCTCTTTTACCTGCGCCCTTGTTTGCAGACAACGAAAATGGAAGAAAAATGGAAACGAAATTAGGCCTAGACACACAAAAGCATGCCCCCCTGAGATTCATTTTCCAGCAAGAAAAGTATGAATCAGATCTAATTTAAAACTGATAAACAGTCAATCCAATATGGTGGGATTAAGAATTAAAGATTTCTTTTTCCCGCAGGAATTTGCCAAGAGATATGCATCTCATGAATAAATAGAGCATTCAACGGTGTTTATTGATTCACACACCATTTGTTTGAGCATTTGCCCCAAGGGGCCAAAAAAAAAAAAGAGTCCTATTATTATTGACAATATAAGAGCTATAGTTAGAGTCGCAGACAAAAAGTACATTTAAATTGTGCCTCACGGTGGGAACATGAGCCGACCAAAGCCCGTAATTCAAAGTTAAGGCTGACATTATGTCAGGCTGCATCGTGTCAGCAAAAGTGACAGCTGTGCCTTTGCATTTCCAGGCATCTGGTCGTTTATATCTCAATTTTTAATGAAAGACATCACTACATTTTCTCCCACTCTGAGTTCAGCTTTTGTTGGTTGGTTGGTTGGTTGGTTGGTTGGTTGGTTGGTTGGTTTTACTGGCTCATTTGAAAAATTTAACTTGTGGGGTGACCAACTGTGGTGCCTTTCTAGTGCTCTTGCCTGATTCTAGGCTGCTCTCCATTGACAGGCAGCGCAATCCTAACCTGTGCTGGAACAGGCCAGCCGGCTGGTCTGCACTGTATCCAAGCACAGGTAAGGACTGTGCTCAGTGGTGGGATTCAAATAAATTAACAACCGGTTCTATGACGTCATAGCCGGAGCCAAAAAAAACCCCAAAGCCAGCTTAGGTAAGTGAGTGGGCGGGGCCCGGCCATTTAACAACCAGTTCTATAGAACCTGGGCGAACCCCCTGAATCCCAGCACTGAATTCCAGCACAGCACTGACTGTGCTGGAGCTCACCACAGGATAAGGGGAATGTTTCCCTTGCCCCAGGGTAAGCCCCAGTCAGGCCGATGGGGCTGCTCGGATCTGTGCCTGCTGTTTAGTAGGGGCAAGTCTGAGCACCCTGCCATAGCCTGGGGACGGGGGGGGGATGTGGCCTAACAGCTGCATCCAAGCTCCTCCCCCTCCCAGGGCTGTCCTGCCCATAGGAACGCTCTTCCCCAGCCACATTCCTTCCTCCCTTCCACCCTCTCTCTGTCCAGAGAAGCTGGTGCGCTGGCCAAACTCAACCCGTGCACGGGCGGCTTACTTGTGCCCATCTTTGGCGCAGCAAGGCCAACACTGCTGCCTGCATTGGGCCTGCGCCACCTGCGCTGATGTGTTTTATGGCACGTTCACAACAGTGCAGGGCTGACGCAAGCGGCCCGATGCTCAAGGCCGAACTTACAAAATACACAGAAGAAGCACATCCATCACAGTAGTAACCTGTGGAAATGGAGCAGATGGTCTTTTTTTGCTGGAGGGAAATACTTAGGCAAACCTGCAGCCCCACAAAAGGTGTGGGAAAACAAAACCTGGGAAACAGACTCATCAGCAAAGGGCCTGAGAAATCCAGATACAGTCAATCCTCATTCTCCACTAGGTTAGGTTCCTTGCGGAAATCCTTGCGGATAGCAAAATCACCGATGACAAATCATTGATCCTATGGAATCAGTGGGGTTAGGTGCAAGGGGTATCTTATCTGCCATCAGACAAATCCAGCAGAGATCCTCAGAGAACCAAAAGAGTGCAGCAGGAAGTACCAAAAGATCTCCAAATGCTGCAGAGACCTTCCAGAGGCTGCAGGGACCTTCAGAATCAGCATGGACCCCTTGAACATGGCCAGCGGATGCTTCTGCCGGCCATTCGAAAGGGGCCAGTGCTGGTCGCAGGTGCCATTCTGAAGGTCCCTGCAGCCTTGATGAGGATCAGGACAAAGCTGCTTGGGACAATCCAAACTCGCATTCAGATTTGGTGTGTATTGTCTTCCCCATGATGCTTCCAGACAGGAACCAGTAGCCTGCATTTTAAAAAATCTCTCCTACACGGGTACAAAGATTCATTGTAAATGGAAGCGGTCAAAGACAACTGCTATGAGGACAGTTTGGCAAGGGGAGCTTAAGGACTGTTATTAGTTGAATTATTAGAGCTCAGTCCTATGCATGTCTACTCAGACATGTCCCATTATCATCAATGGAGCTTACTCCTAGGTGAATGGAAATAGGATTGTAGCCTTATTGTATTCAACTCCAAAGAAAGCTGTTACAACCAACTATTGATAGACATATGAAACTTGATTCTTGGTAATGTGATTTCAGAGGTGCCAATGGCAGCTTCTCTCCTGTACTGGAGCAGATAGGAACGTTTTCCTCAGGACAACAATGCAAGCTGAAAAGATTTTTTTGTTTTTTTAGCTTTAGCTTGATTTCTTACTGTTCCTCCCACCTGAATTTACTTGTTTATGGGATGTTTTGTTAAAAACACATAAAAACACACAACACCTTTTTGGTGTGAAACTGTCAGAATAAAAACACAAAGCACCAAATGTTGGTGTTTAAGATATTTTCCAAAAATTAAAATAAATTACTTTTCCAATTTGAAATAATACTGTGGCTGCGTCCGCTGAGACGATATCACCTATATCACCTCCCTAGTACACTTTAAAAGCATTTAAAATTACTCAAAATGGGAACTTGGAATGAGCATAAAAACACATAGCACAGCTTTCTTCTTTTCAAATCACAAAATCTGTGAAAAATAACACCATTTTCAATCACCCCTTCTTATATACAATAAAACACACATGTGCAGATCTATGTGCTTAATGTACCATGTAATTTGTCCCAATCATATAGGGAAAACAGAGAGGGACTGACAGTCCAACCATGACTAAAGGAAGATCTGATGGGAAATGTGTTCAGCCAGTGCTGGCTGCCGCAAAAGTGCTGTAAAGGAGGAGATGGAGGGATCAGTGGCACCACTGCAGTGGCCATCCGACCGTTATGAAGGGGGGAAATGCCCCAGCACAGCACTGGTGGAGCAGGAGGGGGTTGGCAACAAGGAGCCTGGCATGGGAGCCTGGCAGGGTGGAGCAAGGGTCAGGAAGACAGCAGAGGGGGCAGCCATCCTCGTTCCTTGCCCCAGGGCTGGGTCTACAACTGCATCAGTGTGTGCTGTATCCTATCCCCCTTCCCAGGCCCAACCCACACACATGGATCAACTTGGACTTGTGCCAGGAACGTAGCTGGGTGCAGCTCCAAGTTGACCCTTTTGGGCTGCTAACAAGACATTTAGCACGCTTAACCCTCCAGCACAGCAAAAACGTATCCCCGTAAAGACTTTGTTTTAAGAGTCTGGTGTTGGAAAAATGACTTCCAGCAGTGAGGAGTTAACACTGTGGCAATCTCTTCCTTACAGGATTTTTTCAAGCCCCAGGTGGCAAAGTCTATTTATATACCATATGTTGGTAATGGGATCCTGGGCTGTAAATTTCTTGAATGGCTATATTGAGCAGAAGATAATGACAAGTGCAGTTGTGATAACATGATGAAGCATATTAAAAATTAGTGTTAACACAATTATGGGCTGTGTGTGGTTCCATATCCATATGGCAATTTATTTTAACAATTAATGTCAGGCCCATCTGCTCCTTTAGAGGGAAAAGATAGTTTTAAAAATTAAAGTTTGTGGTGGTGAATCCGTTTACGTGCAGATTTGGAAGGAGAAGGTGAAAGCCACTCCAGGACCAATGAATTCCTCTGTTTAACTGTACAATGTCAAGTGTAGTATTGGCACCACAGAGATGTTAAATAACCATAATGGGATCATATCTTTCAGCTCCCCTCCAAAACAGAGGTAGTAATTTTGGGTTTATAACCCAAAAATGTTCTTTACCCACTGCAGTAGAAGCAGTTATAGCACCCACTAGTTCCAGCATTTCTTTCTTTAATGGTCACATATGCATTCCCCCCTTCCTCCAGAAGCCCTACAGTGGCAATTCATCCTCACATTATCCCAAACAGCAGGTTTGACGCAGGGCATAATCCAAACATGCCTGTACGAATGTCACAAATACACAGTAAAGCGCATTTGCACCTCTCTCGGAGCCAGGGAGGCTGTTGCACGGACATGAGCCTATGTAGGTTTGCTCAAAAGGAGCCCAGGAATAGGTGCAAAGGATTCTTCTTGCGCCAGTCCCAGCAACAGGTAAGGCCGGCCTATGGAGGCCAGCACAAGGGCTCAGGGCAAAGGTCCCAAGTGTCCAATGACCTAGCTACGCCACTGTATGAAGGTAGATCAGACTTGAGAAGATGGTTAGGATCCAGTGGACGCTGCCTCTGCTGAATCTGGTTCCTTCCCAGGCCCAATCTATGCTCCTCCTTGCCCTGTCACCACCCAATTCTGATCCTCCTTGCCCCATTCCACCCTCTGCATGACCCTACCAGAGGCTGCGGGCACCTGGTGTCTGTCAGCATTCACTTGCTGCTTCTGATGGAGGCTAGTCCACATGCTACAGCATGTACTGGCATAGTGAATGAAAGGATAGCCTGGTGCAGAAGGCAAAATGATGCCCTGGAAGTGACATCACAACAGGAAGTGACATCACAGTTGTATTGTCATTTCTTGTTTCTTTTGGCCATAACTTTTGATAGAATGAAGATATTACACTCAATTTATTTCATTGCATTCTGCCATACAGAGGCAGGGGCAGGCGGGAGCGCCAAAATCGCACAACTCATGGCGACATTAACCACCCCGTCACTGCCTTCCACCCTCCCCAGGAGCTCAGTGCCTGGGCCCCTTGCCCCTTGCCCAACGGTAAATCCATGACTTAAACTGTAAACTATCCCTTTTCTACACACTCTCCACCTCGAAACCATGCTGGTTTTAGAATAGAATAATAAGGCTAACTAGTTCCCCCACAGAACTAGTTCCCCTCAGAGATAGGCAAGAGGGAGGGGGTTCAGTCACCCATTAGGCCTCCTCTCTTTCAGCAGTTTTTGTTGGGGATCACTGGCTGGTCAGCCTCCTCTAGACTGCCCTTGTCCGTCCGTCCGTCCCCTCCCTCCCTATCTGCTGCCCTCCTCCAGGACCTTCCCAGGTCCCATCCCAGATCCCCCGCTCCCTTCTCCATCTCCCATCCCAGCTTTATACCTAGGCCAATATACCTAGGCCAATATACTGAGGCCAATTAGTGGGCAGGCTTTAATTCATCAGCCACGCCCATCTGCACCTGTGCGAGGCTTGCAAATACCTTCTGGGATTAACCCTATAATTCCTGGTTTATCTGAGACAAGGGGCCTTTGCTGATGCCACTCCCTATCCTCAGGGTGGCTCCTGACTTTTCCAATACGTGCGCGCGCGCGCACGCACACACTCACACACACACACACACACAGATTTGTCCTGCCCTGAAGACCTTGTCTAAACAAGATGTGCCTTGTTTTTCAACTATGACAAGACAGATAGCATATTCCTGCCTCCTAACAGGTGTGCTGTTCTTTGGTTTATGTCGAAATGCATAGACAGTATAGCAAGGAGGGCATTTGTCTTTATCTCTGCAGTACTTGACAAGACGCATGATTACAGCTGTAAGGGTACCCAAATGAAAAAAATAATAATAAAAATCCTGTCCAAGAGCCTTGTTATTTATCACTTTCTGAAATGGTGACCAGCTCCTGCCAGGAGAGATATTATTCGTCATATCGCCAGCACAAATAATTATTTTTCCTCCCCCTGACAATAAGTGTATCTCACATGCTTTCTGTGCTGATCTGTGAGCTAGTTTACTAGTTTGTCCACAAATATGAGTAACTCCTGGCGTCCAGCCCCGAGTTATGGTTTCACAATGGAGATCATTACATGTGCTCAGTGACAAACTGAAAGCTCATGGTGCAATCCTATGTAGGTTTGCTCAAAAGGAGCCCAGGAATAAGTGCAAAGGATTGCTGCCTCAGCGCATGACCAGTGCTCAGAAATTCTATCATATCAGGATCTCTTAAAAGAGAAAATACAGAGCAATTTTATAATTTGAAAACAAAATTATTTTTTCTGATGGCCCAAATATGTGTTCGGCTGATGTGCATGGTCCTTAAAATGCTGTAAAGAACTTTGTGGCAGTGCAAGACTAAGGTGTGCTGGGAAAGATCAGAGCCCTTCTATTGGCACCAGCAGTCTTTGGGAGACCCACCAGACCTGGTAAGTCCAATGTAGGGGCAGAGGGAGGGCAAGGGGAGGAAGGGAGAGGATTGAAAGGGGCAGGGGGAGGGCAAAATGAGACAGTGATAGGATGGGCAGATCGGGCCCAGGAAGAGTAGGATTGGCGGTGTCAGTGCACACAATATCCACGCCCCTTTCCCGGGCTTGATCCATCAAGGATGTGCACCAATAATATCATTGGCACAGATCCTAGTTGACCTGTTGCAGCTGCTGGGGCTTACCCTGGAGCAGGGGACAAATGTCCACTTACTCCAAGGAGACCTCCAGCAGCCAAAATTCCCTGCAGGATATGGTGTAGCCTACACTTTCACAGCTGCACCACCACTAGGAGATTTAGTAGAATTAGGCTATGTGTAAGTAAACTGCTTCCATTTCCCAAACAATTTAAGCAATCTTCTGTAAGAAATGAAAACAGTATGCAGAACCAGAAAAAAATCTTTATATATATAACAACTTTATATATATAACAACAATATATAAAGGCAGTTGATGGAACTTTAGTATTCAGCCCGAATTCTGTTATTGTCAAATCTGGCAACAGCAGGGAGAATAATAATTTGGGGAAGAGGTTGAAATGTTATTATTGTACTTAACTTTATTGTTATTTTTAAATGGTTGTTAATCACATCATGTCTGATCATTACTAAGCTCCATTAAGGATATGAAAGGCAATTTATTAGGCATTCCCTAAAGTCTTCCTTAAACTTTGCGGTCTGTGTTTTGTTAAAATGTTGCATAAAATTAGCGTAGAACTATATCATAAATATTTAAGCACTTCGGTGCTGCCGCTATACTCGGCCCTGTCTTTTGCTATAAACAGTTTGGCAAATGTGTTTTGTGCAGGAAATATAATTCGGATCTCAGTGGAGAAAGAGACCAACAAATTGGTCTCTACATAATCAAATTCAGCCAGACACCTACAGTAATCTATGGTATCATTTGGATACCTATTGAAGGAGACCCTTGTGTACCATCAAAGCCATGATACTTACATATAGTCTGGCATTATTTCAGGAAATAATGGAGGAATTAAGCTCTTGTGCATTGCGGTATTATTGGAAGGTTGAGTACCCTGAAAAAGCAAAGACAGCTTCAAATAGGGCATTTGTCTCCTTTGCCCAGTGACTAAACCAGTCCCATTCTTTACCCTCTGGCCTTCACACACTGCCCTGCACTCTTACTGCAGTGGCTAAACAGCTTACCTGCAGCTCCAATCTTCCACAATGGGTCCAGCAGCTTGTCACATCCTGCATTCCATGCGAACAGCCCCATGGTGCTGGTTTGGACTTATCCCGGGGTAAGGAGCAAATGTCCCCTTGCCCCACAGTGAGCTCCCACTGCTGCCTGCCTACCCTGAATTCCTCAACCCTGTCCAGAAGTGTAAGTGAGGCTGCAATCCCATCCCCACTTCCCTGAGAGTAAGCCCCATTGAACCTAACAGGACTTACTTTAGAGTAGACATGCATAGGATTGTGCCCTAAATCATGTGTGACTATGGGCATGATCCTAACCAACTTTCCAGCAGAGGAGTAAGGGCAATGCAGCTCCAAGGTGAGTAGAGGGAACAAACATTCCCCTACCTTGAGGAGGCCTCCATGACTGACCCCCAACGGCAGGATGCAGCACGTGCCCTGTTGGCACAGCTACATCAGTCCTGGAAAGTGGGTTAGGATTGCGCTCCAAATGAGGACTGATATTAACCAATAGTATTTATATACCGCTTTTCAACACAAAAGTTCACAAAGCGGTTTACAGGAATAATAATAACAAAGTTAAATAGCTCCCTGTCCC
The DNA here is from genome assembly GCA_029204185.1 of Lerista edwardsae. NCBI lineage: Eukaryota > Metazoa > Chordata > Lepidosauria > Squamata > Scincidae > Lerista > Lerista edwardsae. The sequence goes on from JAJKFI010000095.1 coordinate 2,129,286, forward strand.
AAAAAGGGCTCACAATCTGAAAAAAAAATGCAGATCACCCCCAGCAACAGCCACTGAAAAAGACACTGCGCAGGAGTGAATAGGGACAATGGCTCTCCCCCTGCTAAATATAAGAGGAACACCCCTTGAAAAAGTGCCTCTTGCCCAGTTAGCAGGGTTATCAGGGAACGGAGTTAGAAATATGCAGTGTGAAAACTTCCAGCAGCTTATCCATTTTCTCTCCATCCCCTATTTCACATGTCCCTATCCATGTGTTAAAATGTTTTCACAAATGTCTTTAGGGACACCAGAAGTCCTGCTGGTGGGACACCACAGCCTGATGGCGCTCCTAATTGGTGGGGGTATTGAGTGAACAGCTGGAATGTTCGAATTATGTAGAATCTGTGACACATGATTCATACGAGGCGCATGAAACACTCTCTGTGGGAGGCTGTACCAGGGAGTAGACTAATGAAAATCAGAGAGAACTGCACAATAATTACCATAAGACTATGGGACCAGGAAAAAAGAGCAAGAAATTCCCAGCTTGGAAACCATAAATAAATATGAACGTAAGACAAGCCCTGCTGGATCAGACCAAAGTGTCTTCAAGTTTTGCTTCTCATTGGCCGACCAGATGGCTCTGGGAAGTCTCTGGCATGAAGACAATTCCCCTCCCCTACTTTTACTCCCCCTAGCAACTGATAATCAGAGGTTAAACATGGATATTTGTATTGCCAGAATGTTCCTATTCTTTCAGAGCCAGGAGCAATGGAACAGGCCAGTGGGAGAAAGACAGAAACCAAGATTTATTAGCTTTGCGCAAGCAACAATCCTCAAGACAGTCAGGGTGAAACACCCTAAGCATAGAAGTGGTGCCTCCTTCTATCGATGCGTCCCTCTCATGGGCAGGTTTACAGGGCATGTTGCAGTCATCCCACATCGACACCAGATGCATGAGTAATAGGATTTCCAAGCCCCCCAGTATAAACTTCACCAAGGGAAACAGTTTATGATGAAATCCCCTTAAGATGTGGCCTCATCCAGGCGTGTGATCTTGGTTTGGTGCCCAGAACATCTCCAGATACTATAATGCAAGGGAAGCACCTTACTAACAGGTACAAAAGCACGACTCATTTGGAAAGATGTACTCAATTGTGCCAGGACAGACTGACCATCAGTATGAAGACCACTGTCTCCTCAAAACGTGCAGGTCTTCCACAATCTGCCAACGCAATATTCCACAGTGCCAAAATAATGGAGGGCCCGATCCTACCCAACTTTCCAGCACTGATGCAGCTGCAATGCAGCCCTGAAACAAGAGCACATTTGTTCTCTTGCCCTGAAGGGGCACCTGTGATTGCCCATCCCCACTGCAGCATGCAGCACATGCCCCCGTTGGCACAGATGCATCGCTGCCGGAAAGAAAGAAAGAAAGAAAGAAAGAAAGAAAGAAAGAAAGAAAGAA
>JAJKFI010000095.1:2135057-2147263 GCA_029204185.1 Lerista edwardsae
CTCTCTCTCTCTCTCTCTCTCTCTCTCTCTCTCTCTCTCTCTCTCTCTCTCTCTCTCTGTGTGTGTGTGTGTGTGTGTGTGTGTGTGTGTGTGTTTTGAGCAATGGGAATTCAGGGAGGGCCTACTTGTCCTGGGTAGCATTGAGGGCAATGTGGAGATGGGGGATGAGAAACGATATATTTGCTGCAATAAATAGGAACATTAGTGGCAGCCAACTATATAAGATGGGTAATGAAGACATTTCTTTTGTCACCCTGTAGTAGTTATTTGAAGAATTTATATCCCGTCTTTCCCATGCTGAAGCAAATGCCCAAGGTGGCCAATTATACAGGCAGGCAAATCTAAACCACCATTTTTCAATGGGGTTTTTGCAATAATTGTTCTGTGAAAGTAAGAACGCAATCCTAACCAACTTTCCAGCACTGACGTAGTTGGATGTGGATTGTGATGCTGTTTCCAATATCCTTTTTGAGCTGGAGTGACAAAGAAGTTCCATGACCTTAGTTGTTTTTATGCTTTATAACAAATCCACTGTATATGAAGCTGAACAGTTGTTCAGCTGGCTCTTCCACCCCCAAGTTTAGGTAACTCAGAGCCTAATCCTAAAGGGCTCTGGCACCAGCGTGGGAGTCTAGGACCACACTAGCTGTTGTAAACACGCTGGAAAGCACGATTATGGCACCGTATGAGCAGGGATCAGTTGGTGTTGGGTCTCAGTGACTTGAAGAGGACATTGCGCCGCCCACATGTGTAAGCGACAGTGCTAGGGTGTGTGTGTGACTTTTAGGCTGGGGGGCGGTGGGGAGAGGGGAGGATCAGAACCAGGCAGGGGGTGGGATCAGTGGAGGCCACCTGCACTGGATCCTATGCCCCACTTCTGGCCAGGACACGCCCAGGGCTTCTCAGGTCACATAAACCAGCTACCTTCTCTTGAAAGACTGACACTAGCCTGCACAATTAAAATGAACAGGTCTTGCTTGCAAGAAATACAACAAACGCTTCCTTCCTAATGATTAATCTGATGGTGATCAGGCCACAGTGGCCAACTTGCAGTAAACCATGTGCCATTTTTAATGTCTCTTGAACATGCCACTCCACTCTTTTCAGGCCTGGTCAGGTGGTTTTGCTGGTCCACTCAGCTCAGCTACCTTGGCCCCACCCACCCAGACCATGTTGCTCCATTTCTGTGTGTCACACCAGGAAAAGCACCATGGAGCCCTGTGTCAGCCACTGCAGCAGTGACAGGCAATTTTGGTTGTGCTACTTAGGAAGTGTCCATGTGCCACTAGTGTCACACGTGCCGTGGGCTGGCTACCCTTGTGATAAAGGAATAAACAACACCAGAGACAGAGAACAGAGAACATGTTACAGTGAAGTCCTACGCGAATGTATATTTACTCAGAAGCCAATCCTATTGTGTTTGATTGAGCTTACTCACTTTGAACACTTAAGCCCATCCTTTTGGCTGGTACCAGCACACTGTGGCTAAGTATTTTCATTAAGGGGATAATATAACTTCTTGCTGCCCTTGCACGGACCCTGATTTAAGTTTTAAAAAATATTTTCCAAGCTAAAAAAAGAGCCGTGCCATTTGATCTCACTTTGAATACTAAGTAATGTACTTCAAAGAGAGACACGCTAGGTTTGAGCTTCTCATTTATTACATTAGTAAAGGTGTTTGGATTTCACAAAACAGGAAGAATCTTCAAATGATATATGTAGCCAGAGCCTTGTTCAAAATGCATCAGTATGAATTCCTCTCATCCAGGACTGGAGTATGTATTAGGCTCCATGGCAGACACAGTGCCAGTGTTTAGATCTTTGGCTCAATGCATGGAGGCTGGGAGTAGGGACCGTGACTGCAGCCTCAATTTCTCTCTCACAGGCACATAATATCTCCTTAGGCCCTGGGAGTCAGGGGGGTTGGACCCTGGAAACCCAGAGGTGGTACCTGGGAAAGCAGAGCTTCAGGCCTAGCTGCGCCTGGTAGTCACCTACTTTTGGCAAGGTAGCCCAGGAACAGAATTGGAAAGAAGTTCAGGCAACTGTCTCCCAAATCAGACAAACCAGACATGTGACAGTAGAAGCCCATTCAAGCTTCCACTGTGAGCAGACCTGATCAAGACTGGGACCCAAGAATGTTGGATAGCTGGATAGGCCATGACGTCACAGACTTGAAGCCGTGGATTTACTAAAATGGCTGACTGAATCATTGCCGCGAACGACGAGGTTTGCCGCCGGAGGGGCTCGCTCGCTCGCTCGGCGCGCGTGTGAAAGTTAATTTTATGGGGGGGGTGAGTGTAGAAGTTTAAAAAAATACTCTTAATAGCCTAGAAGTAAAAAAGAATTACTCTCCTATTGACAACTACTTGTGTTATGAAGAGATTTTAATGTAATATAATTACGCGGAATTAAACCTTGGAATTGCATATTAACTCATAATATGGTTACCACTGATGTTTCTCCACGATCACACGTTGTTATTTTGGTAAGTTTTTACTTCAGGAGTAAACGATTCAGCCCTAAACATCATGCGAAAACCCATTGGAAATGCTTGGAATGAGCAATGTTTTGGACATACTGTCATGACACTCAAAATGGCCGCCGCGGGATCGCAGGACACACAGAATGGCTGACTGAGAGAAAACCCACCAAAAAGTATGTCAAGTCTGCGTCGCTGTTCCGATCTCACCCAGAGCTGTACCGGAGCTCCAGCGACGACGCCGGGGCTTCTGGGGTGCTCCCCTTTGACAGGCGCGGTTCGACTCTAGAGAACGCCGCCTGCCTCTCTCCCTCTCACCCCCGCCGCAGTAGTTCTGAACGGCTATGGCCGAAAGCAGGGGCCCCCAGGCGCTAGAGGGGGGGTCTTCACCCGCAGCCAGCAACCTCCCGCTCGCGGCAGAGCCGGGCTGAGAGGCGCAGCGGGTCTCTGGCGCTTTGGAGAGCGGGAATCAGGCGCGCGAAGCCCACGCCGTCGCAGCTGCCGGCCTCACCCCTCACGAGGGCCGTTCAGCTGATGATCCTCAACTATCGCCCACCAAGCAGAAAAAAGGTGGTGAAGAAAGAAGAAGCAGAAGGAAAAGGGAGAGGTAATACTTAGAGAAAGATAGAAGTGTGGTGAGAATCTGAGGAGACGATGAGCTCTACAGAGCTCCACGGAAACCCGACCTGCTTCGCTCGAGACAGAGCCGGACTGGGAAGCTGGGATGCCCTTCCGCAGGAAGAGGAGGAGACAACTTTGAAGTCCGGCCCTGCCTCATCCAAGGGAAGGGCATACCCACGTGGTCACGAATGCCCCACCTTCCTATCCCCAGAACAGGAGATTCCCAGGTAAGAATTCCGTTTCATGGCCGCTAAGGAGTCAATGTGTTCCCATTCATTCTAAAGGAAGGGCCTAGCCCTGCTGGGACCCTGGAAGACAGGAAGAGTTAACGCTTTGCCCATGGATCGTGGTCCCCATGAGAATCACTTCCTCTGACGCTACTGTTAGCCAGAAATAGCATTCCTCTGGTTATACTCAATAGTTTCTGGCTGTAGTCCTCAGCAGTCAATAGTTTCAGAGTCATCAGGAGTACAGGACGTACAGGATTCTGATCTCTCTCTCTCTCTCTCTCTCTCTCTCTCTCACACACACACACACACACACACACACACACACTGGATGTTATTTTAATGTACCCTCCAAGACTAAGGCCACAACCCTCATGTCCCTGTGCCGGCCTACAGGTGGGACAGACGTCCTGTAAATTGTACTTATGTCACTTTCTGAGTCAGGGAGGCCAGAGCACAGATGTTCACTGGCCTCCCTTCCCCACAGCCAGAGCCAGGTAAGGCCGGCCTATGGAGGCCAGTGTGGGGGGCTGGGAAGGCAGGGGAGGGTGGAGGAAAGGTAGATTGGGTGGGGGGAGAGTGGGCCTGTGGGCCTGGGAAGGGGGTGGATCCAAGATCCAGCACTTAGGCCGGCTCCTAAACCCCCATACTGGTCAGTAATACATGGGCTGCTCAGATTTTCACCAGCAATTTCACTGGCGCGGATCCAAGCAGCCCCATAGGGTTGGCTGGCACATTACTTGGCTCTGGCCCCAGCCTGCGCGGCCCCCTTGGAGCTATACAGCAGGCACAGATCCACGGAGCCCTGTGTGGAGGGAGGCTGGAGCCACCCCTGCAAGGGCCTAAGGAGCGCTGGGCATGCGCAGGCCCTCCAGCCTCGCCATTCCAGTGCAACCTAGGACTGCGCCCCCAGTGTAGCTATGGAGATTTCAGTCATATTTTCTGATGTGGCCGTGGCATTAACGCACCTGATCAAGAATGCACGTCGGCTTTCAGTCACTAGAAGATGGAACCTTGTTTTAAAAAAAACACACCAATTTAACCAGTATGGAAAATAACAAAACATAGTATTTATCTATTGGTGTGTGTGTGTGTGTGTGTGTGTGTGTGTGTGTGTGTGTGTGTGTGTGTGTAGGTGCATGTGTGAGAGTGAGAGAGCCCACAAATTATTCTTTAAAAAAGAAATCTTTTGAAAAATATTCATTGATTAATCATAATTAATAAGATACCCAGTGGACATGGTATTTTTTCCAAAGATGCATAATTTACTGTTGTGCATGCATGAATACTCTATCTGCTCAAATAAAATATGCAAAAAATATTCTGTTCTCCTGAAAGCCTGTGAATGACAAATAATAGAGAGGGTGTGAACTTGGTCAAAATAAACAGTCAATTAAAAATCCAAAACCATGTATGCTAGTGTTCTTTCTGAAATGTTCAGCTAGCTCTTTTCTTTCCCAGGGGATTTTTAAATGCCACCATGAATACATGTGAAATGTAAATACATTTTTCCCCTGGCTTATAGGAGGGAAAATTACTTTTTAATAAAAGCACCAAGGATGATGGTTTAGGCTCCCAAGGCTGCAATCCTACACAGTTACCTTGGAGTAATCCCTGCTGGAAATAGTGGGATTTACTTTTGAGTAAACAGATATTGAAGTACACTGTAACAGCACAATCTTATGCATGTCTACTCAGAAGTATGCCTCACTGTATTAATTAGGACTGTAACTCATGGTGTAGGATTGTGGCCATTGTGTAGTCTATTTCACACATGCTGTCTGCACATGCACATGATGCAGAGAGCTACAACCCATCAGAAAAGCCCCCTGTGGCAAATGTCTCATTTTTAACCCATGCAATACGGGCAGAAACGAAACGCATCACTATGTATGTTGTGACCCTGGGAAGGATGCTCAAGTGCCATTTCGAGATAGGAGACAAATGCTGCTTTGCTGGAAGCCTCCTGGAAGCTCTGAGCAGCGTTGCCGGGTGTTTTGTTTTGAGATCGCTGGCTCAACTCTTGTGCAGCTTTCCGGAGTTAGCAACAGCTTAAAAACAAAGCTCAATCATATACTGTATTGTGAAGTGCGAGGGAGTGAAATCAACCCTACAATCATAGGTTTCCTGTTCAAAGTAAGTCTTTATATGATGCACATAACCACAGACCAGTATAGCAGTGACCTCTGAGCAGCCTCACGGAAACCCCCATTGCCTTCCCCATTGGAAAGCACCTAGTAGGATGAGCTCATCCCAGTCCATCCAGTTGTTGAGAGACGGTCTTTGATGGGCTTCTATCTCTCATCTTCGGCCACCTCCTAATGGAAAAGGTGTGTCTGGGCAGTTCTTGGTGCCCACAAGAACTGTGCTTTGATTTGCATAAGGCTTGGATGGAGTTCGCAATGATTTTGGTGGGGGGAAATTAGGGCCCACTTGGGGGATCCAAATGGCCATATTGATCAGAAGATCAGGAAGCTCCCAAGACAGTGGCATCATTTTGCAGTTCTGAAGAAGAATGGCAGGACGAGGGCAGCTGCTTGTGGGATATCACTTGAGGCTTTCCTGAGAATGCAGCAATAAGTTGGGTTATTTCTCAGCCATTTTCCAATATTAAAGTGAATCAGAAAGGGAAAAAGCCTATTTACAACCTCGACACAAGCAAAATAACCACACAGCCCTCCCCCTTTCCAGCATCTTATGTTTTCAATATGGATGCTCTAGATGCTTCGTGACCCACCTGAAACTGGCTGATGACCCACTGGTGGATGCTGACCCACAGTTTGGGAATCCCTGGTATAAGCCATTGCAAAAGGTTCATATCCCTGAAAGCATCCCTAAAAATCAGTCATATAGCACTGATCTCCCTAGAGGTCTTAAATATCAGTCTAAAATGTATGGGGCAGCAATTACTGGGATTATTATTGCAGTTGTAGCCTGGTAGTTTGCCATTTATAGTGTCCAGATAAATTGGAATCCATTCAGCTAGTACATATTAAGCAGGACTTCCATATCGCCTGTGCCACCCTCCCCTATTAGAGAGAGGCAGAGATGTATCAATGGACTGAGGCTGCCTGTTGATTTAGTTTAACAAATTATTGTAGATGAGGAGACAGTTTGGCTATATTGTCATTCTCAAGAGCACCATTCTAATGAAGAAATGAGGACGACTGAACTAATCACAGATGCCACGTTCTGGGTCTGTGAAATATTGCTAGGGAGAAACGTCTATTTGCGGTGCAAGGACTTCAGTTCAGCGACACCATTATTTAAATTAAGATTTAAAAAATTGCATCCCTCTTAGAATTCTTTAATGATGTCAAGTTCAGCCCTATTTTTATTCTCCTAATTAACTTCTCGGCATTGGGAACAGAGTTTGCCTATAGAAATGCTAGTACTAGCATCATGCACAATGACCAATACCGGTGAAAATCAATCTTTGAAAAGCTTTGCTTAAAATTAACATCTGATTTTTTTCCCCCAAAAGTGAAACAAGGACCAATGCCTACAACTATAATTTCACCATGATTTTAACCATTCTAATAGAAAGAAATGGATTTTTTTTAATTATTCAGAAGATCAGTTTGTCATGAATAGTCATTTTTTAAAATCTGAAAACTGGTTTAGATTGCAAGCACCCAGAATAAAATCACAGTGGACACCCTGCTACAGAAAAATTGGAGTTTGTGAACATGTCTATTTTCACAGGGTTTGCATTTCATTATGTACTGTGTTTGTGTTCATGTTCAATGGGCCAACAAATGTTTGTTGCACACTGAATTCATGCTTAGCAATTCTCAGCTGGTTACACTGGTTTATTCTTCAGCGTCTTATGCCACAATCAATATACGCATTCTCAGAGTCACCGTATACATTCCTATACATTACGCAGGATGGAATGGTAGAATTCTGAACTGTATCCCAGCAGGTGGCAGAGAGGCTGTCAACATTTTGAAAGTTTATCCCACATTACAAATGCCTTGCTCTTCATTGATCACAAGTGTGGGACCAGAAGCAGAGCTACAGGGCGCGGTGGCACAGTGAGTTCTCCAGATGCTGCAATGTACGGTGTAAGCTGCCCCATCCTAAGAGTCACAATTACCAGATTTTATATTTGTGCACAATTCACAATAGTGACTGACACTGGCATACGTATAGTTTTCTCGTGCTGACAGACTATTATGCTGCACCCCTCCACATGTTCAAGGTAGCTTACAACCAAACAACAAAACTAATGTCATCATGCAAAGCATTTAAAAATCCATCTAAAGCCCCATAAAACAGCCAGCTTAATTATTGAAACAGCAAGACCCTTTATAAACCTTGTTAAGGAACTTAGCAGCCTCCATCCCAATTTAAAAAGCTTAATTAAATGGGTGGACCTTACTTTTTTTAGTAGCTAATTGAGATTCATTGGTTTACCTTCTCCAGCAGTTCTACCCATAGTCTCAGGGTTGGGGCCCAAAGACGTTGGTTCTGCATAAACCGCCAAAGCATTTCTGAATCTCTATATCTCCATCTCTGTCTCTATCTCCAATTATTCTTCTGACACAGGAGCTCCAACTCCAGATCAAGCAACTCTGTTTCCCTTATCCAAAGAAAGTTTGTCCTGTGTAAGACCCACTAAAGTCCATAGAAATTAAGCTGCTTCTGACTTACTGGTCTCATTGACTTCAAGGAGATTTTGGCCCCAGTCCTATCCTTTTTTTCCCCCGCCATGCAGCTTTGATGCTTGAGCACATGCTGCCGTGTGTGTGTGGAGGGGGGGGAGGCAGTCCTGGAGGTCTCCTCTGGATAAGGGAACATTTGTAAGGTAAGGGAACATTATCTCCAATGAAGCTTCCAGCATTTGAACATGTCTACTCAGGGCCGGCCTTAAGTCAATGTGACCAATGTCATCACATCGGGCCCCGCACTTTGGGGGGCCTCGCACCAGTGCAGTGAGCATATTGCTTGCTGCTGCAGTCAGGATCTCTCAGGACTGTAGGTCAGTGGGGCAAGCAGGGCAGCTTTACCTTGGGCCCTCTCACCTGCCCCAGCTTCTGAAGTGCCCAAAATGGAAGCAATTGGCAGTGACGTCAACCTGTCATCACCAACTATTTCCAGGTGCCACACTTTGTGTGTGGCACCACAAGTGCTCTTCTTGGTGAGAGGGGACCCTGTGGTGAGTGTGGGGGCCCCCATAGGAATTGGGCCCCACATTGGGCCCCGCCACTCCTAGAGCTGGCCCTGTGTCTACTCATACCTTCAACAGTGATTTTGCTGGTGAAAGTCTGGGGGGGGGGCCCAGGAAGGTGAATCTCAGCCTGGATACCACCCCCTTCCTGGCTTCAATCCAGCCTCCCATCCTGTTCCATCTCCCCCCTGTTCCTCCCTATTCCCATCACATTCCACTCCCCCATGCCTCCCTGCTGCCCCCCATGCTGACTTACCAGTGCTGGGGGACATCCAGGGACAGCTGTCGCTCGCCACTTGTGACAGCCATGCAGCTATTCCGAATGGCATTTTGGAACAATTGTGAATACCCTACACGGCCTGAACACTAGTTCTGGAGGCATAAGGCCTGCATAGGATTGGCCTGTTACATGGCCCATTACATGACTTACTCTGAAGTAAGCTCCATTGAATTCAATTGATTTCCCTCCCACTGGAGTTTACTACCCGGTAAGTAGTACCTTAGGTTAGGTTTGCAGCCTAAATTGCAACTCTCTCCAAATTGGGCTTTTATGTGTTTGTGATTATATATTTGCGATTGTCATTAATGGAGACTGTCAACATTCACTAACCCCTATTACTGGTGATTCTGCCCTCCATGAAAAATTATCGTCATAATGCCAGTTATTGTTAACATTCACTGGAACAAATTATAGAGTGACAACAGTATCCAACTTCTGACATTTGCGGGATCATAGAAAAACTTTCCAGCAACTGTGCACACAAAATTGTCTCAGTATTGACAACGGGAAGAAATGGTTCCGCAAGCGTTCAAAAGTATTTCTCTATCCTCAGCTTATGTTGAATGAATTAATGTGGTGGTTTAAGCAAGAGGCAGTTTCCATGGTTACACCAGAGACCTTCTAAATATAGTTCATGATGTAACCTGCGAAAGTGACTATGTACAAAACTGATGTGTACTCTTGTATGAAGGCCTCTCCTCACAGAATCCTTGGAGAGGTGTCTTGGCATCACTTCACAATACTATTTTTAAAATTTATCCTATTGTGCCTGTGCTTCCTACATCTCCAGGCTCTGCCATTCAGCAGTTTACAGCTTGCATCTTCTTTGCAATGCTACAGATTAGATACAACAGAGCACTGTGCTGCCTTTGCAGAAGTCTTCATGTCAGGCACAGAATGGCACCCAACAGTGGTCCAGGAGGGCGATTGCCTGTTTTGTAAGCATAGAGATTTGAAGGCTACCATCCCTCCTTTGAGCAAAGACCGAGTCCTAACCTGTGCCAGTGGCATAGCTACCTATGGGGTGGGGGCGCTTCACCCCTGGTGCCATTTTCAGGCACCACTGAACCTCAAATTCTGAAAATCGCAGGTTTATGGTTTATGGCATAATATGGTAATATGTATACCGTTGGATGTGGAATTCCACCCAGAATTCAATGAAAAAAGCCGGAGTGTAATGTCTCTGTTCTGTCAAAAGTTATGGCTAAAAAAGTAAAAACCAAAAATAAAACGTCTTTTGAACAAATCACGATTTTCAAAATCGTGGTTTTAAGGAATAATACCATCATGCTGTATACTTTGGATGTGGAATTCCACCGGGAATTCAATGAAACCCCCCGGAGTGTAATCCCTTAATGCTAGCAGAAGTTATGGCCAAAAGAACAAAAATAAGTTGCCATGGGTGGTATAAAAAAATTAAGTAGCCCCGGATGCAAAATGCCCTAGCTACACCACTGACCTGCGCTGTATCCAGTGCATATTGGGATAAGCCCCAATAGGGATACTTGGAACTGCACCAGCGAAATCACTGGCACAACTCTGAGCAGCCCACGCAAGGCTAACTGGGCGAGGGCCCAGGGTTAGGATCTAGAATAAGTGCTGGATCATGATTCTGTCTGCTCCTCAGGCCAGCCCACCCACGTGTCTGCCCGCTCTCTGCCCTCCCTTTGCCCTGTTCCGCCACCCCCACCCTCCCTCTGCCATCCCCTGTGCCAGCCAAACTCAGCTGGCCTTACCTGGGGCTGAGGTGTGGCACAGCTCCTAGCCTACTCTGCAAATGCAGTTTGTGGGGCATTTCTGACACTCTGAGGTCAGCACAGGGGACATGCACCAGCCTAACTGGCCTTTAGGATCAGGAGTGATTCTGGGGTGGTCGGAGTCAGGGAGCACACCTGCAGGGGTGCTATCCCCCACAGGGGCCAGGCCCCTGCATAGGCCGCTTCTCCAAGTGACCCGACCGAGCATGCAGTGCCGGCTCACCCCTCTGAGACCAACCCGGGGCCAGCACACAACGCCAGCTCGTCCCTCTGAGGAGGGGTGAGTCAGCGCTGCGCGCCAGTGTCAAATTGCAATCAATCAATCAAATCAATCAATCAATATTCCATCCCATTGCCCCTGCACAATCACAAAATACAAATTCCACCCAGGACATGATTCCTGGTCCATATTTATCCTGGGAGATATACAACAGTGATTTGAGCAATAATTGGCAGCCAGGAGTTCCCAACCCCAACCCCTGTGTTATTGATTTTAATTGGTAGCACATATTGTGGTCTGCAGTAGACCACTCAATCCCTCTGCTTCTATAGACTGTCAGCTGAATAAGCTCTCCCAGTGAGAGCAGCGTTTCTATGCTCCTGTGTATTGAGATTAAAAGAAATATACTCTGTATTTGCTCAGGAACTATGTCCCTTGTCCATTATCACCCCCTCCTTCTCCTCCCCCAGCAAGCTTTGCACATAGTAAGCTTTGCACATAGATAGAGTGGAAATTTTTAAAACTGCTGACTGAATTATCCTTGGCTGAAGTAAAACTGCAAACCCAGCTCAAACCAGACATAGTCTTGCTAAAAGCTATAAACAACTCTTAACTCATATCTTGCAGATATTTCCTGTATCTTGCTAAAGCTATGCTGAAGTTGCAAATAGTTCCTGTATTTTGCTGAGATGTTAAGAAATACATGTGTAAACTGTATGTATCGCAAAATGCTAAACTGTCTTGTGTTTTACTAAATATGGTAAATGCTAAAGGAAACCGTTACTTAAGAAAGGCGTGGCTCCGGGAGGTTAAACTCTATAAAAAGAGGAACCAACCAATTATTGAGCACGCTTGCTGATTTGTGAACTGATTCCCTCAGGCGTCCAGTGATGGCCAGCTGAAATAAAGTTCTTGTCTTTTGCTTAAAGATCCGAGGTCTGTCTTTAATGAGGGGTGCCTAACACTAGGAGGATAAAAGAGTGCTGTATTCTTGTTATTCAGATAATAATAATAATAATAATAATAATAATAATAATAATAATAATAATAATAATAATAATAGCAATTTGCATTCTAGGTTCAGCTAGCAGATAGTTTGACTTGACCTTTTTTTTAAAGTGTTTTAAAACACAAAGACTGTATTTCCAACCTACCTCTTATCATTTTTTGTTCTGTCCATTTTTAATCAAGGATCTTTTTGTTGTCTTCTTCCTATTATACGAATATCAAGCTAGATATTATCAAGCTAAATAATAAATTAGATACTTATTATGACATGCAAGTTTTCTTATTTTTTTTTCCAATCACATTTTAAAAAAATGGATCCCTGCCATTCAAGCCAAACATTTTTTCCCAAGCATGGATTATAATCAAGTTTAAGAATATCTGTTTCATTTGCCTCTCTCTCTCTCTCTCTCTCTCTCTCTCTCTCTCTCTCTCTCTCTC
>JAJKFI010000095.1:2152133-2178909 GCA_029204185.1 Lerista edwardsae
CACACACACACACACACACACACACACACACACACACACACACACACCACTGTTGTATATATATTTTTATATATACTTTTTCATATGTACAATATTTACGCCAGAATCAATTGCATCCTTCTTTCCAAGTCTGGTCATAAAAGGTTTTTAAAGCTGCCATAGGAGCCATCACAATTTCTGATAATACTTTGGTCATAACTTCTCACAAAGAATGTAAGCACAGCCAATCTTCTCTTGTTGGAGATACATCCTATACATGTCAAGCTACAATCCAACAGGTCAGAAAGACAGAGGAACTTTATTTTAAAAAAAATCTGGACACAGAATATGTTACCAGCCACTGTATGGGATTCAGAGTGCAATCCTAAACTGTGCTGAAACAGTGAGGCTGGCAGGCCTGCGCTGAATCCAGCACAGCTTTGGAGTGCTGGGGAGTCTTTCCGGGGCAAGAGCATGTTTGCGTCCAGCCTCAATTCCGGTTATGCCCTCACTGCTCACCCAGGGGCAGTATTACTACAAGTATTGGTGTGTAAAGAATTTTTGACTAGTTCAAAACCTGCAGAGGCAGAAGCACCATTGCCACAAAATATATCCATATATACTAATGGACACGTCAATTTCATGGATAAGTCAAAAGCACAGTTTAACCCCCAAATCATATAATTTGCTATGACCCGTGGATAAGTAGAGGGTAAAATGTGGGATATATGAAATTCTTTGAAAATGACTTCCCAGTAATTGTTCTGAGGCAGCAACAGGCAGCCAACCAAAAAATGGAGCCATTTCACTTTCTTCTGTGGCAGCACAGAAATGGAGCTGTTCCCCAAACAAAGGGAAAGGAATGTGCCTATGGGAGTTGAAGGCTTTGTGAGAAATACGGTAGAGCACTTCCACAGCAGCAGCCCTCATAACAACTACAATTCCCATAAACACCTTCACTTCTCTGCCTGTTTGGAGAAGAAGGAAAATGGCGACTTTTTTTTTTTTTTGCTTGCTTGCTGTCTATTGTTCCCTAGGAACAATTACTGATATGTAAAATTGCTCCTTTTCCTCTACCCCCTGCTTTCTGCTTTCTGAGCCTCCCCCACCCCACAGCTGTTGTCAGAAGCTTTATTAACCATATTGACCTGTGTATAAGTCAATCCATGTTTTCAGGGTCAATTTTCAGCCATTTTTTAGACTTATAGATGAGTATATAGGGTAGGTGATTCAATGGCATCTTGTTCATCCCTCCTTCTCCCACCTCCTTCCTGGGCTACTCTTCCTCTGCTGGTATCACATGCCCCACCCCTCTTTGGACCAAGTGCCAGCAGCTGCTGTCTTGCTGGCTTTCCTGACTCCACCCACAGTAGCCCACCCACACCCCCTCGATTTGCATGGAGAGTTGTTGCAGCAGCAGAGGGAGTAAAGGACACTGGTAAAGGACACAGAGGAAGGGAGTAAATTAATTAATTAAATAAATAAATAAATAATAAAGCAAAATTTGATAACAGAAGGAGACAAGGTGTCCACTTGCACCAATGCTGAGAGCTCAGTTTACTATTCCTTCGCTTTACTACCATAACACAACTATCAGACTTTTGGAAATTTATCAACAATTATTTTGCTTTTTCTAATTCCCTTTATAGAAGCTAGCTCTGGGCATAGGAAATCATTGTCTGTGAACTTCACTCACATAAGAAATGGGAGAATAGCAAAAAACGTTGCACTGTAGCCTTCAAATCTGAAAGATAATTACACTCAAGGCAACCTGAGATAAAACTGTCAAATCCTTTGGAAAGTGAGGTGGGAGAAGCAGTTTAATAAGATTTTATGGCCTCATAGCTGGTCAAACTTACGTTTATGAGTGTCTAAAACAGCGGCCTCAAAATAAGGCCAAAAATAACTAACAATAAAACAGTAAGTAGGCGTTAGATGTAGCACTTTATACTAAGCTCCAAAATCCTGGTTTTTTAGGTATGAACTAAAATGAATTGGGTTTCTGCGTAAAGTGTGAAGGGCAAGAAAAGGCAAGGCAGATCAGTGACAAAGCCTTATCCAGTGTGTCTGAGTGGCACTAGATTTCTGCTTTTGTGCTTCTGCGAAAAAAGCTGTAGCCTGAAGACAACATAGCTTAGTCTTGCATCAGATGTTGTAAATGAGAGCAGTTAACAAACTCTACACACTACCACTAAAAGCTTTGCCATGATATCTTCATGGTACCTCATTTTGTAGTTCCCTTCAGTTTGAAAATTCCCCATTTATTCTTAACCCTCTGCTACCTGTCCTTTACCCAGTTCCCAAGCCATAAAAGGACCTGTCCTCTTATTATGTAACTGCAACGTTTATTCAAGAGCCTTTAGTTAGAAACTTTATCAAACATTTTTTTGAAAATCCAAAAAAATACAATGCCAACTGGATCACCTCTATCCACATGCCCGTTAACATCTCAAAAAATTCTGGAAGGTTAATGAGGCAGGACTTACCTTTGGAAAAATCATGCTGATTCTCCTTCACAAGGCTTGTTCTAAACCAGTGGTTCCCAAACTATGGATCAGGGCACACTAATGGGTCATGAAGTAATTTCAGGTGGGTCACGGAGCACCTAGAGCCGCCATTTTGAAAACATGCTGGAAAAGGAGAGAGTTGTGTAGTTATTTTGCTTGTTCAAGGTTGTAAATAGGCTTTTTTTCTTTCTGATACATGTTGCTATTGGAAAATAACCCAATTTATTGCTGCATTCTCAGGAACATACAGAGGCGTTTCTAAGGTATGGCAAGAGGGGGCATGAGCCCTGGGCGCCATAAGGTGGGGGCGCTGTTGGCATGGCGTCCCCGCCTGCAAATT
This sequence comes from Lerista edwardsae, assembly GCA_029204185.1. Lineage (NCBI taxonomy): Eukaryota > Metazoa > Chordata > Lepidosauria > Squamata > Scincidae > Lerista > Lerista edwardsae. The sequence continues at coordinate 2,154,960 of JAJKFI010000095.1, forward strand.
TGTGCCCTCGGGAGGCGTGCCAGCGTCTCCCCTCCTGGCTGCCATGCGAGCACTTTAAAGTGCTCAACCAGCAGCCAGGGGAAGCTACCTGAGAGGCGCGCAGCTTCCCTTGGCCGCTGTTTGGGTAAAACAAGGAGGCGGGGCTTGAAGCCACACCCCGCAACATCATGACATCATGACATTGCGTGCCGTGGGTGTGGTTTCGCCCTGGTACGCCTCTGGGAATATAGCAGGCTCTGGTGTCACAATGACGGCACTTCCAGCCATGACATCACTTCCAGTGGGTCTTGGACAGATTGTCATTCTAAAAAGTGGGTCCTGGTGCTAAATAGTTTGAGAGCCACTGATAGAGACACTTCATAATTATATCTTTAATTACGCTTTCCACCGGTTTGCCTGGATTACGCTTGCTGGCCTATAATTTCCTGGATCTCTTTTTAACTATTGGTCTTACGTTGACCACCCTCCAGTCCTCTGGCATGGAGGGTGACTTAAATGACATTTTACATATTTTGGTTAGAAGAGCATCAATTTCACATTAGAGTTCAATGTGAACTCTTGGGTGCATGCCATCTGGACTTGGTGATTTATTAATGTTTAATTTGTCAATATGCGCTCAAACCCCATTCCTTCTCACTTTTTATTTAACCCAGTTCTTCAGATTCCTTACCTGACGTTCAGGTACTTGCCATATGTCTTCCATAGTGAAGACAGGTGCCAATAATTCATTCGGCTTCTCTGCAATCTCCATATCCTCTTTAACCTTCCCTTTTATTCCCTCAGTATCTAACAGTCCAAATGTCTCTTGGCAATTTTCCTTCTTTTTGATGTGTCAAAGTTTTTTATTGTTTGCCTTGCTTTTCTTTAGCCTTGCACTCCTCCTTTTCTTTTTCACATCCCTTATTGCTGGCTTACGCTGCTTTTGACACAAAGATTTTTCCGTTCCTTTTTGTTTACCCCGTTCAGGCAAGACTTCCGTGGTCTGAAGAAAGCCCCTTTGCCTTTTCTAGCTTCCTTGACTCCACTCATAAGCCATGCTGGCATCCTCCTGGACTTGGTGGTGCCTTGCTCAGTGGCATCCGTTCTATTCGAACTTTTATTATTATGGTTTAAATAACCTCCCACACTCTGGAGAGATTTGACCCTCTTGACTTTCCCTGTCAGCCTTCTTTTTACTAGTTCATTTCTTAGAAGTCTCCTCTTTTGAGTCAAATATGTTTTGTGTTGGACTTCCTTGGAAACCTTCCAATTAAATATGTGTTGAGCTGGATAGCCCTGTGGTCACTGTTCCCTGTTGGCTCAATTGTGAGATTTCTTCTGTTCTGTCCAGTCTTTCAAACCAGTAATATCATGAGGCATGCTGTTCATAATCAGTAACTTTCCCTTCATCCTTCACAGGCATTTTCTCTAGGTCTTGTTTTTATTGTGCTTGGCAACCATTTTATGATTGAATTCTATTGTCGCTCTGTGTACAGTTGGGTAATGAAACATTTTATCTGCATCTTTTTGTTCTCTTTTTTTTACTCACACAGCTTAATGGCATTACTGTGAGCTGTTCAGGGCTGTTATGCAGATGTACTTCCTGGAAAAAGATGCTGCTTCAGAACAAGCCATTACTTTTTGTAGGCCCCACAGGCGCAAGAAAGACAGCTATAACAAACAACTTCTTGTGACATTTACCTCATGAAAAATATGTTAGATGTCAAATTAACTTCTCAGTACAGGCCTCAGCTAATCAGACGTAGGATACTTCCTAACAAAACCTGAAAGGCACCCAGTGTTTTAATTAAAAACGAGCACGTAATTGTGCTTAGTTTACTCCACGGTGTCTCTTGATAAAATAATTCAGCACTATCTCCTTTACTTTCTGACAGCATAAATAAAAGTTGATTTGTTTCTTCACATGCTGTTCATTTTTGAGGAAACAACATTCTAATTGATGTAGACAATCTCCTGATTGATTGATTGGTTGGTTGAGAGTGGGAAGATATGGAAGAGAGTCTTGAAAAAGTGTTGACTTAACTTTTTCCTCATACCTTTCTTCGGTTGCAGGAAAATGAATTAACTACCTGCCCAGGGTATTCATCAGTCTAAGGCATATTAAAAGGAATCACCAGATTGGGTCCTGAGTATTAAAGAGCCATCTGTTAGAGAAAGATCTGAGTGATAGCCTTTAGGAAGTCCTTGCCAAACAAGGAGGGCAAAAAGATCAATGGGAAGAAGTGTTGAGCTTAGGGGATTCCAGCATCCAACTCATACATTTTTTAATTCATCACATGGTCGAAAAGCGAGTACAACATTAATTGGCACCATGCGGGAAAAAAACAACAACATTCACACTGTATTCGGTGCTCTCCAGACAGGGTTTTGCCAGTCATCCTGTAAAGGCCACTTAACGTTTCTAATGGCAGAACTGCAAGCACTTTACTGCTCTTTTTTATGTAAGAAACAGAGATGCTGAAAGGATTACGAACGTAATACTCAGAGTCAAGGCTCAAGAACAATATTGTCATGGAACAAGGAGCAATGTCACAATACCATACTCCAGCTATTTTCAACCTTTTTCACCTCATGGCACCCTGAGAAGGCACTAAAATTGCCAAGTACACCATCAGTCAATTAGCAAGGCAGACTACACTGCCAGTGGGGGGGGGGCTTATATCCCCCAATGGCCCTACTAATACATGATCCTTCCCAAACTCCCATGGCACACCTGTGGACCATATGCGGCATATAAATGGGCCTTGGCACACTGGTTGGAACTCACTTTACTTGCTCTGTGGCAGCCTACACCCACGTTCTTCAACCTTGGGCTTGTGACCCCAATGGGTTCATGAAGCCTGATTTGTAGGGTTGCAGCAACTTACAGGAATGAAACAGGTTGAAGAGCACTGGGCTAGAGCACAGCCAGGGAAAGGGGGAGGCATCTGGTGTACCCCTTCAGGTACCAGGAGGTTGTGTCCCAGTCCTGCTCAGGTTCTTAGCAATTGGGCTAAAATAGCTTTCACTAGTGCCAGGCTTTTTCTGCCTACTCTAATAAGAATATTTAGTTACAGTAAACACTGCTAAGAGCAGGGAGTGGGCGATGATGGGCAAATTGGGCGCTGTGAGGGCGGGATTCAGCAGTTGGGTTCCCAGTCTCATAATTTATTTTTATATTGGGGTCATGGCGTGAAAAGGTCAAAGACCACTGCGCTAGACCATTTACTGTTATGTTTACATCCAAATCTTTGGCAGATTGAGAGAGAAAAAGTCCATCACAGGTTACAAGCCTTGTATTGAGGAGGGGTATATGCAACCTCTGGGTTTTAGATGTAGCCTGTCTCTGAAAACCTTATGCAAGAGAGTAGCAACAGGATATAGATATCTTGTTGTCTTATGTGCTCCCCAAGGCATCTGGTGGGCCGCTATGTGACTCTGTGAGAAACTAGACTAGATGGGCCGTTGGCCTGATCCAGCAAGACTCTCCTTCTGTTCTTAAGTTAGCGGCATCAGAAGATTGGCCAACAGCCTGATCTGAACCCATTCTGGAACAGGCAGGCCAACTGGCCTGCTCTGTATCCAGCGCACAGTTGGAGGTGGTGCAACTCAGAGTAAGGGGAATTATTTTCCCTTTCCCCATACTGCTTAGCAGCCACATCAATAGGCCACAGCCAATGAAATTGCTAGCGCTGTTCCGAGCTCCCTAGGTAAGCCCAAGCAGGTGGGGATGTAGGTTTGGCCTGGATTGCCATAGGGCTGGCTGGCGTGTGACATGAGGTGAGGGGAATAAAATCCCCTTACTCTAAGTTGAGCCCCAGCCCGCTCCTAATCTGCACCGGATACAGCCCAGGCTACTTGGCTTGCCTGTTCCAACCCAGGCTAGGATTGTGCCCTGAGTAAAACAAATCAAATGATAACACATGAATAATTAAAAGGAATCAATTTTTTAAACTGAAAATTAAAACCTAAATGTTTCCTTGCATGCTCCTACAAGTTAACCATGTTTAAGAAACACTCTGACAAATGAGCTTGATCAGAGTTGTGACTTGACTTGAAGCTGGAGTAAGACTGCAAAAAAGCCTCCAAACAAACACAGGAATGCAATGTGGGGACTCACTTGTAAACAAGAAGAAAGATTAGAAGATGTAAGTATGAATTATTCAACCTCCCGAAGTGAGTCTGGTTTTTAATAGGAAACTGCCAAGGAGTTCTCAGAGCAACAGAGTGCTGTGACATTAATAACATTTGAAATTAGAGACAAATGAGAAGCAAAATGCCTAATATTAAAAACATGCAGAACAGCTTTTTAAGGATCTTCTTCGGTTTTGTACCTTTGGTAAACAAAGGCCACAAGGTGTGCGTGTCAATTCAAAGACCTGCTGATAGATGTGGGAACTGCTGAGTGAGCTGAAAAATGATCTTTGGGTGATCACAACACAATATTCCAAGCAGAGGCAGGAGGCCTGAGAACCGCAAAGGTTAGGCAAATTATGAAAATGCAAATTGGACATGACAGACCAGCAGGACTCCGTGTGGTTATGTCCAAAGGCTCTTTTCATCTACTGATATGACTAAGAGCGTAATCCTGACCTGGAGATAGACCGGCATAAACTAAGCCAGCAAAGTTTAGCCAGCACAAGGGCCACTATAAAACATGTTTGGACTACTCTTGGAGTCAGGAAGGATGGCTCACGTCTGTGTGCTGGCCTCTCTGACTCCAAGAGTGGTCCAAACATACTTTACGGTGGCCTTTGTGCTGGCCAAACTTTGCTGGCTTAGTTTATGCCGGCCTATCTCCAGGTTAGAATTGTGCCCTCAGATTTCTAATGAGATAACTCTGGAAACCATATTTCTCCTTGGAGCTGAAAGTTGGCCATGCTTCTGGGGCAAAAGAGGGACAGTTCCTAACCTGGAGTTAGACCAGCATAAGTCATAAGAACATAAGAACCCTGCTGGATCAGGCCAAAGGCCCATCTAGTCCAGCTTTCTGTATGCCCCCCAGATGCCTCAGGCAGCCCACAAGACAACAGGCTGCCTGCATTCTGTGGCCACCCTGTTGCACCTGGCATTCTGAGGTGAATTCTGAGGTAAACACACTGGTGGCTGGTCAAGATTCTCCACAGCATTTCTCTTTGACAGCCACCAGAACCAGATGCTCCTCTTCAGACATGTACTCATAGGAACATAGGAACAGCCCCACAAGATCAGGCCAAGGCCCATCTAGTCCAGCTTCATGAATCTCACATTGGCCCACCCAATGCCCAAGGAGCACATGAGACAGCATCCTGTTGCCACTCCCTGTTGCCTGTGGCATTCTGAAGTAGCCCTACTTCTAATGTATGTATGGCCTGTAGACTATGATGGACGTTTCCTCCAAAAATTTGTCCAATCCCCTTTTAAAGGCACCTAGGGCAGATGCCATCACCACCACCACTACCACCACACCTGTGGCAAGGAGTTTCACAGATTAATTACCAGCTGGATAAAAAGTATTTCCTTTTATACATTCTAACTCTCCCAACACTCAATTTTATAAGGAAAAAAATAGACCACAGATTCTCCTGCTTTGCTTTAGGCCGTACCAGCAGTTCAACCATCAGTCCATATATTCTTTCCACTAAGTCACTTGTGCCGGCCCAGGAGTGTCACAAACACACCATAAATGTCACTTGTCCCACACAAGTCACTTGTGCCAGCCTAACTCCAGGTTAGGATTGCGCCCTTAGAGGCCGAGACCACAAAGCTCTGTAGTCGGGGAGATGATGCTGTATTTTAAAGTCTCTGTGCAAAGTATTTCTTGTATTTAATCATTTCACTTCTTTACTGAAGACTCTGTCCTTTGATTAATTTGTTCCTTTTCTTCTCAGGGCTGACAAACAACTATAATTATGTTAACCAATTTGCTTGCAAGGGAGAGGTTTTTTATTTGGGCTTGTGAAGTTAGTTGAAAGTCTTGAAACATGAAATGTATATCAAGTTCAAAATAGGTGAATTACTCTCCAAATAAGTGTTGGCAGCTCTTTATCTTTTCCTTGGGTTCCATATTTAATTCCACTGCTGAATGTTGGAATATGCATCATTCTCCCCCTCCCCCACTCCCAACACCGGCTCACACTGAGTGAAGTGTTTTGAATTAATTATGCTAAATTATTAATAGCTCATGATGTGAAAACACTACAGGGTTTGAGTAATGCTTTATATGGCTGCATATGATAATTTTGTGGTTTTCATCCTCTGGAATACTCATGCCACTTGAAAGGAAAAACCTACGACTATCCTCTACAAGCATTAAATTGAGTTCCTTCTGAGAATTAACCGTTCACATTAAGAGATTCAAATATATGAAATTGTAAGTGCACTTCCTCAACGAGAAGTTGCCAACTAACTCTAGTCTGAGGTTACAGGTGATTGTCGACCACAGGGACTAGAAATGTATCATAAAACTGCTTCTTTCCCCACTCATGATTGGACAGACGAGCAAACCTGGTCTTCCAATTATAATAAAATGATATTCTTATGATAAAATATAAAATATTGAAACATATTTTGATGAAAAACCCTTCCTATTAAAAAACAATTAAAATGGTTAAAAAACAAATGTGATGGACACAGCTGGTAGCTGTCTTCTTTTCCCCAACACATGCACAATTTAACCTAACTCCATTTTGGTTTCTGGCTGGCATTCCTGGAAATGGGACAGGACTTAACTCTGGAAGTGGTGAGGTCAGAATGAACTCTTGGTCATGACAAGTAAGTGCCATTAGGGGAAGGAATTTTTCTCCCCTGGAACCTGGAATCATATAGCCTTGTCCTTGCTGCTTACAGACCTCATACTAGCCCAGAAGAATAGGATTGGTAATATCTCCCCATTGTGATGGCTCCTTCTCTCTCCCTACAAAGCCTCCATTTTTGTGTGCCTACTTCACGCTAAATCACCTTCTTCTATTTGCTGACTGGGGAGGAAACCCAGTTCTGCCCAGGCTAATTCCATTACTTTCTCTCCTGTCTCTTTCCAGTCAACTCCTGCTTGCCCAAATGCAGCAATGTACAATTATTTCTTTCACTTGCAACCATGTAAAGCTCTGTAACTGATCTCCTAAGCAAAGTAACTGAGAGTGCAATCCTAAACTGGAGTTAGGCTGGCACAGTTAGGCCCACAAAGTTTGGCCAGCACAAGGAACACTTTGAAGTATGTTCTCAGAGTCAAAGGAGCCAGCACACAGAGGTGCGCCATCCTCTCTGACTCTGAGAGTGGTCCAAACACGTTTTACGGTGTCCCTTGTGCCGGCCAAACTTTACCGGCCTAACTGTGGCAGCCTAACTCCAGGTTAGGATTATGCTCTCAGTCTGTACTCTCTCTCTCTCCATAGCTACAGTTGGTAATCCAGTTCCAGTTCAGAAACCTTTATTGGCATAATCACACAAACACAAAAGAATGCACGCAAACAGACAAGTGAAAAAATGTAAGAACAGGGACATACTATCAAACGGTGAATTAAGTGGTTTGACAATTGAGCTCCCCATTACTGCTCTAAAAGGGACTACGATGTCTCATTAAGTGTTTTAAGAAAGTCCCCATGGCCTCAGGAATAATTGGGTTGGTCGATGACAATAAATACCTCAGCCATGAGAAAACTGGGCGATGTGCCCATTTACCCAGAAGACAATACTGACATAACTACAAGCCTGACGGGACAGGGACATTATCACCAGCTATCTAGATGGTAATCAGTTCAAGCAAATTCCTCCAAAAAACATCCTTGCGTAGAACCACAAGGTATGCTTGGCCTTTGGCATGTATGCAGAATGTCTGTCCATGCTTTCTACTGCTTTGGAGCATATGTAGTAGTAGTAGTGCACCCTATCTGGTTGCATGTGAGTATTGTCCCAGTTTTGCACTTGCTTATCATACTGATGTGGCCTGATCTGTGTTGAGTTTGTAGCCAGGTCCTTAGCACGGCACTTCATGTTCTGAAACTAGGTTATAAGAAAGGAAAATTCCCAGTTGGTTCCATTGTACACACTTACGCTTGCAGATACACACACACTTCTGCTATCGTTCCATTGGTGCTGGATTTGTAACTGGGGGCAAATGCAGGATCCCTAGTTATACAGAGAGCCTATGTGCATAGACTTGTACACCTGCAGGCTCTATGAGGGGACCCAGATGCAGTGGTCAGGAGCAAAGTTAGAGGTGCAGCCTTCTTCTTATCTCCATGTGCTGAATTCACAGGGATCCCTTCCAGCTGAAAGGGGCCTGCGGTAATTTAGCTTTACGCCACATTCTACTTGATGTTCTAACTTCCTCTTAATTAGAATTAGTGAATGCTGCTCTACAAGATCACTGCTTCCTGGAGGCATTATTATCGCCATTTATTCCTGCAGAGGAACACAAGCCGAATTCAAGTCCCTGCCCCAAGGAGCTTCCCATCAACTTGTAGACAGGGTGGTTGAAACACCAGTGCCAAGCATTCACTGTAGGTGAGATAACCAAATATTTTTTTTTAATTTCATCTCTTTTGTTTAATTAATTTGGTTGCTAGTCTCCTAATGGCAGTGGGATTTTGTTGACACTCTGTGAACAAAGGCTCTTAACGGGAATGGTTTTATTAGCCTGTTTACCTCGGGAGCGGCTTGCCATCTTTGATTAAACTCCATGTGGATTTATAACTACGTTCTCCCCATGCTTCCTTGACCTTTAAGGCACAGCTGATAAAAATCAAAGGTCACGGATTCCAGAAGCCCTGGATTCTAACAGGCAGTTTCCCTGCAAGGAGAGGCTGCCTCTTGCCTTTTAGAACTCTTTCCCTCCCGTCTGCTGCAGCTTCCTGCTGTTTCAGGCTAGGATGAAAATTAACATGAATAAAATTAATGGTTTAATTTTGCAGGAGAAAGGCGAGGCCTTGCAGTGCTCCGCTCGGGAAAAGCGCTTTTGTCTTTGTTGATGACCTAAACATGCCTGCCAAGGAGAACGATGGTGTCTACCCTCCCATTGAACTGCCGCGGCAATGGATTGACCATGGCTACAGGTTTGACAGGTGCAATAAATATTAATTAGTGTGCTTGTCTACAGAGAAGGAATGGTATACACTGTTTCTGCGAAGCGTTAAATTGTAGTGTTAGTCCTGATAATTCTTCATCTTCTCCGTCACAACAGGAAAACATGTCGGTGTTACACGATTTCCCGTATAGGAGACGGAATGAAAGGTTCTGCGGTGCCGTGAATTACTGCAATATAAAGGCAAGCCTGAAGCACAAGTGATCCAATGTACAGTTGGGTGCTTACTGAGAAAATGCCGCAATATTTAAACGGGGGGGGGGGAGAGAGAGAGAGAGAGAGAAGAACCCCAGTTCCAAACTGACTGTACTGTCAGTTTCCAGTTGTTAAGAGCTGTAATGAAAACCGTGGTCTTTGGAAAAAAGATTTCGGTTAAATGAAAATCTAGCTGGAAAAGTGTTTCTATCTTGCAGTCAGGATTTTGGGTCATGAAATATATTGAGAAGGCACATTTTTGCTTCACAACTTGGTGGGAGGGGGCATATTATTTGCCTGCTAAGAAAGTTGGACAAGCTTGACAAGTGTATAAATATCTATTTATTTTAAACATTTGTATCCTTTCTTCATCCAAGTGGCAGCATTCAAGGCAATTTACAACAATTATTAAAGTCAACCGATGAATTAATATACCAATACCAAACAATGATACAGGCAGAGAGCCAACCAAAATCCACCCATGGAAGCGTAGGCAACACACGTCACCCATCTACAATATTCATGCTGTTAAATCTCGTTTAGAGCCAAACAGAGCCAATAAACAGAACAGCTACAGAAATTCTATGGTAAGTGCGAACTCTCCCAGAAGGAGAAGGATAGGGAGAAGAGCTTGTGTTGTTTCATCTGGTTGTTTCTACTTGAAACGTTGAAGCACGAGAACTGACACATTCTTGTGTTCCCCAAACTGAAATGCCCCAACCCTGTTTGGCTTTTACATCGTGGATCTTGTAATCCGTTGTTCTAAAAGCCGGGCAGCGCAATCCTAAAGTTCGCGCAGGGTTGTGCCGATGCTGCACGCTTAGCGCCCCCACGTCGGCGCTAAGCAACAGGACCAGTGCTGCTGGCAGCGCCTCCCTAGCGTCGGCCGAAGCCAGCCAGCGCAAGGGAGGCGCCATGATGGGGCGGCGCGAGGATTGGTGGGAGGGAGGGAGGCAGGGCGGGGCGTGGGCGGGACGTGGGCGGGCTTGGGAGGTGGCCATACGGCCACTTCCTTAGCCCATCCGCGAGGCTGTGTGGCCCCAATTCGGGCTCCGCGGGCTCCTCGGATCTGCACCTGCTCTTTAGCACATCGGAGAGGCTGGATGGTATCCCTATGGTAAGGGATCCCACACTCCAGCCTCCCCCCCCCATCCAGCGCTGGATATGCGGTGGCTGGCTAGCCTTGCCATTCCGGCGCTGGGTAGGATCGCACCCTCAGTGACATCATAAAAGGAGCACTGCTGTCGTGCACTGAAGCTACCAGCACAGATGTCTGGAGGCCGCAAATGCACAGCAGTGGATGACAAATGCATAGAAGGTTGCACAGGAGTATTTCTGGAGAGGAATGGGCAGGGAGTGGGCCAAACTGGGGGATGGTTGAGGGCCAGGAGGGGGAGGCTCTTGGCAGTAGTCATGTAGGCCAGACCATATTACCCTTTCCTAACCTGGACCCATCCCTTCCTTTCCTCAAATGTATACTAGAAAAGTAGCTGGCGTAGATATGAGAAGACCCATTGGTGACCAGGTGGCCTACTGCGAGATAAGTAAAAAAGGGTTTTTACTTCCCTCTCTTACTAGCCACCTGATCGGTCCTTCCAAAATTGCATGTAGCGCATACTCCATTGGCATGACTGCATGGCAGAAGGTAGCAGGGAATAAGATTGGGCTCTAAGGCAATGAAAACAAATTAAAGGCTGGTGCTTTCTGCATCCTTTACTGTAATGGCTAATAATTAAATATTGCCTTTGGAACACATCTGATAGAAGGTAATTAGATTGAGTTATCTGCTATCTCAGTTATTTAAAGGACGACATGTATTAAGACAAATTGCAATCTTGTGTGCTTTTTGGGCTCCCTGAAATAATGTGCAGTAAATGAGATCAGATTTGGTCCCTGATTTTGCATCCCAGAAATTAGTATTTTCTAACACATCTTCCTTGGAAGACTACAATTCGCTCCCACATGTTGTGGCACTACATTGTATTTTAGGGTAGGATAGGACAGGACTGTCAATGGCTGTTCTACATGACAACTACGAGTGCAATCCTGAGTGCTCTTGGGACTGACACAAATCCCCAAGATCCAAAGTCGGGGAGGCCACTACAAGGCCATCTGCTGGCCTCCCTGCACCAATTCCCGGACCTGCACCAGGAATGTAAGGGAAGCTTCTGGCGGGGAGAAGTGGAACAAAGGGAAATCAGGGCACTGCATGCCAATAAAGGTTACTCGACTGGACTGGACTGAAATCAAGGTGGGCGGATGCTGGGCCCCTGTGTGGACTGGGAGGCAGTGGCAGTCCTACCATTTTGTGGGAGGAGCTAAAGGCCTGGGCGCAGCTCTGCTGCAGTGGGAGGAAGGTAGTGAAGAGGTGGCCTGCCTCTCGGAGAGGCGAGCGGTTTTGGCCCACCCGCCTTCTCCCGCCATTGTACGGCTCTGAAATGGAGATTGGCATGGCGTGGGGGCAGAGTGGAGTGGCGCATGGGGGCAGAAAAACAGAGGAGGGGGCAGACCTTCTCCTCTGTCCCTGGGCAGCCCATTTGCTGGGCCCGCAACTGCTGGGAGGGAGGTGGGATCAGCCTAAGCAGCAGGCCAGATTCAAAGGAACGTTTATGAACTTGCTTGAAGTTTTTGAATTTGCTAGTTACTTGATAAGTAAAAAAAATGTTTCTTGCTAAATCTCCTTTTTTGACTTGTGGGTTGTGATAGATTGTCATTTTTAAAAGTGGGTTTTGGTGCTAAAAAGTTTGGGAAGCACTGGTCTAGATGAAGAAACTTTCCTTTCTCTCCTCTGTAGTTATCTCTACTTTGTGGTTGGTGGGATGCAAAATGCATGAACATAGCTGCTGAATCAAGCAAAACGTTACGGAAATGATATGAAAAATTGTATGGAAATCCTACACATTGATCCCTTGAAAAATTTGGGAGGCTTATAGGTCAGAATTTGGTGTCTTTGGTGAATCCCGGTAACAATACTATATGCCATCATTTCTGAGTTAAAAGCCTGAGCACAAAAGAAAAGCATTCCCATTATATTGTTTTATGAAGATGGAAGTTTAAACTTTAAAATTAGCATGTTGCTAACCGAGTGGGTGTATCAAAAACCTGAAAGATATTCTCCTTAATGAAACTTTCCTCTCAACAGAAGAATGTTGTTTGACATCATTAGGCGAAGAGGAAGAAGAACATGGCACTGTCTGTAATAGAATTCATTTTAAAAAGAGTTCGGAAGAAATGCTTGAAGAAACAGGGCTGAGATGTTTCTGTTGTGTAGATTTGAGTACAAGTTATACAAGATTACCATGCAATTACTGACTTGGTTAGCTAAGAACATTTGCCACCCTGATATTCATCAGTTAACCTTTCTCTACAGCCCAATCCCATTGGTATGCTTTACTGATGTCGCACAGATGCTGGCACAACATCCATCCTACCCAAAGGCGGTCCAATGGTGTGTTGATGCTTGTGCAATAAGTACCAAGTACTGGCCCTTCTGAGTAACACTCTCAGTATCCATGGAAATAATGTCACACCCTGTTAACCACATAGCCTATCCTGATGTTAGTGCATCATCTCCATGGCATAATGTGCCATCCATGTGACATTGGCATGTCATCACTGTGATATTACAGCAGCATCTGAATCCTTGTGAAACTGGCGCATCATTCATGTGACCTCCAGAAAAGCCACTGGTGCTATCAGCAGTAACAGCCAATTGCCCCCACCCCACCTCATGCAGCCAGGCTGGGGCTTGCCTCCCCATTGGCTGCAGAGCTGGGGGAGGCGGGAGCTGAGCTCTGGTCTGGCGCGATTTTTCCTGATTGAGCTCAGTTCAGCCCGATCTGCGGCCCCGCCCTCCCTCCCTCCCTATCGTACAGTCTGAGATTAGCTAGTCGCTGGTTATAGGGCCGGGTAGGAATTTTTTGCTGTCATACTGATTGGCCATGGATGGCAGTTTTTTCGCCTACCCCAGACTGTCGTGGGACAGGGTGGTTTTTTGTGTTAAGCAAAAGGTTTCTAATATTGGTCACTTGGCGTGATGCGTGCAGGGTAGGGCAGGTAGGGCCTATCTCGGTGTCCAATCTGAGGCAGCAAGGCCAGGGGGTGACCCTTCCAGCTCTGATGATGCTTAACCTGCTCGAAGAGGCAGGCTGGCAAGCCCCTGGACTGGACTGGCAAGGCTACACAAGATTCGTCCTGCGGGCTAACCAGTTCAGCTGACTTGATCCTTTGGGGGCGACTATGGCCCCGAGTCGGATGGTTCGCCTAGAGAACCACGGGGGAGGTAGACAGCTAGGGCCGCTTCCCTCGATCTAGCACCCTGCACACTGGGAGCTAAGGTTATGTTTTCTCCCCAGCCTGCCCTGCTGCAATGTTGTATAAATTTTAATAAAGTGGCCCAGTTAAAACTCAAGCTGCAGTCTGGTGTGTTTTTTTGGTGGGTGTGTCTGCATGCTGGCCTCCCTTGAGTCCAAGAGTGATCCAAACATACTTTACCAGCCCTTGTGCCAGCCAAACATTGCTGGTCTAACTGTGCCTAACTTCAGGTTAGGATTGCGCCCTTACAGCGCAATCCTATACCCCCCTTAGTGCCAGCGCTACACTCTAGCGCCGGCCGGACACTGTAGCGAATGTGCCATAAAGCGCATCCGAATCGGCGCTAAGGTGCTCGGTCGGCGCTTGCAGCAGCGCCAACGCTCGGGCGCCATGGCAGCACCAGCTGTGCACCAGGCAAGTGTCAATGCCACTCGGTCAGCGCAGGGCCTCCACGAAGGCATTCCAGAGGCGTTCTGGGGGCGTTACCAGGCGGCGCAGTGGGCGGAGAGCGCGGTTATGATGCAGGATGACCACAGTGCCAAATACTAAACCCCGTCCCCGGCCATGGCGGCCCCAATTCGGGCCGTTCCTGTCCACGTTCCTCTCCACCTGCAAAACAGCAGGCGCAGATCCGAGCAGGCCCACAGGGGTGACTGGGGCTTACGCGGGTGTAAGGGAAAATCCTACCCTTGGCCTGCACTTTGCTGCTGCTTCCTCCTAATGGGCCTTAGGATAGTGTCCTGCTATGCCGGCACAGTATAGGATTGCGCCCCTTCAGCTGATGATTTGATTTGCCTAAAGAGTAGGCTCTGTGAAGCCAACGCAACAGAAAGCTACTGTATCTGAGCACATTAGTTACCTGGAAGGCAATGAAGCTGCTGCTCGTCTTACGGGAGTCCATAACAAACAGCCACGTGCTGATGAAGTCTGACAAATTATCCACAAATGGAAGCTGCAGAGGTAATGCCAGCCTGTCGCTGCATAAGAGGCTCAAGGGCTATTGAATTCTGGTGATGACAACTGAGAATTCAGCTGGCACAAGGCTTGGTCCATCTGGAAAACTCCAGAATTCCTGTCCAACAGGTGCTTCTGCATTAGGATCGGTAGGCAGTGGCACAAAGCAACACCTTGAAAAACAGTCCTTTTGATGACTTTTTGGAAAGCCAAGTTAGCCCTTTTGGAATGCGGATTTTTAAACATTAGAGTTACAAGACCTCATGACATCAGCTTGTCGGTGTGCCATTTATTTGCTAGCAACAGAACAAAGTCTGCGGGGAGGTAACAAATGGAGCTGGAGGAGCCACATTATTTATTCCTGGGGGAAGAAAGAGCTAAAGTTAGTTTGGAATAGGAGGGCAACACACGCTGTAAGCAAAGTTGCTGCCAACATAATACAGGTGAGCACCCCATGAGCAAATGAAAAAATCAGCTTGGAACAAGCCTCATCACACTTCTGCATCCACAGTGCATTCATCCTAAAGATAATTACAACATCTGTTTGGGTGCTTTTCCAGGAGCAAATTTCAAAATATTGAAGCAGCTGAAAATGTGCACCACATGCTAAAGGAGAGCTAGGAAAGGGAGAAGAAGAGACAAACATATCAAGGTGTGCTCAACAGGTCATAAAGTGCCAGCCAAATTGAAGTACAGAAATGAACTGGATTAGTGCTATTGAAAAAGGACAAGCTCTTCATTTTTTAAGGTAAGTGGTGTAGTCAATTTTATCCACAAACTCCGTGGATTCGCTTCTCCACTGCAGTAATGCCACCCACTGCCTGTTCTTGGCTATCTGAGATCATCCTGACATTACCTGTGACATCCACGGCCATTCTGCAGCTGTCTGTGGCCATCCTGGTGCTATTCTCTGCCCCATTTTGAGGCTATCCATGGCCATTTGCCACATCTGCCACCATTTTGGAGCAATCCACTGCCATCCTGAAATTATCCGGGGCAGCCATTCTAAAATTATCCATGGAAGACATTCTGAAGCTATTGGCACCATTCTGAAGCTGGAATTCTTGGCGAGGTTAGCTACCTCTCCCCTAACCCCATTGATCCCATAGGATCAATTAGTATTTGTGTATTTGTTATCCACTGGATTCTCCAGGAACCTACCCCAGTGGGTAATGAGAATTGACTGTATTTTGATTTGATCTGGGACACTTGAGACATTCTTGTAAGTAGTAGTAGGTTGGTCTAAGGGCACTTTGGGCTCCAAGCTGTACACACAGTCTTAGAGGTGCACTTCTAGATACCTTGCATTGTTGCAAAGGATGCAGCAATATCCTAAAACAGTGGTTTTAGCACTGGGGACCCACTTTTTAGAATGACAATCTGTCCAGGACCCACTGGAAGTAACATCATGGCCAGAAGTGACATCCTTGTGATGCCAGCAAAAAATTGGGTTATTTTTCAGACATTTTCCAATAGCAAAGTGAATCAGAAAGGACAAAGCCTATTTACAGCCTTGACACAAACAAAACAACCACGCCAAACCTCCTCTTCCCAGCATTCCATCTGCCCATATTTTCAATATGGCTGAAATTGGCTCACAACCCACTGGTGGGTCCCAACACACAGTTTGGGAACCACTGTCCTAAAATATTGCAAAATATTTTTTTGTTTTGCAAAATGTTTTGCAGAATGTATTGTTTGATAGCTTGATATCCTGCCCTTCACTGCATAAGTGATCTTCATGTGGCTAAAAATTTTACATTTTACATTTTTCATCTTATATTTTAAAGGTAAAGGTTTCCCCACGACCGAATGGTCTAGTCGTGACCGACTGTAGGGGGCGGTGCTCATCTCCGTTTCAAAGCCTGTGAGCCGGCGTTTTTGTCCGATCATGGTGGCCAGCATGATTCTACGCCGTAGCGCACGGAACGCCGTTACCTTCCCACCAAAGTGGTCCCTATTTATCTACTTGCATTTTAGGTGCTTTCGAACTGCTAGGTTGGCAGGAGCTGGGACAAGCAACGGGAGCTCACTCCGTCACGCAGTCTCGAACTCCCAACCTTGCGGTTGAAAGCCCAGCGACAGCGGATTAACTCGCTGCGCCACCACGTCCCTCTTATATTTTAAATTTTGTCAAATTGAAATTGTGGGATTCACAGGGCTTGCTTGTTTTGAATTTTTAACTGTTTTAATATTGTTTTTTTTTAACATGGTTTTAATTGTTATACTTTCTGGTGTGTGTTTTTTAATGTAATGGTTTTAATGTTGTAAGCCGCCTTGGGTGCCCATGGGGCAGAAAGGCAGGATAAAAATTATATATATAAATAAATAAATAATAATAAAAATCAGACTGCAAAACAAAACCACATAACAAAATGATAAAGCAAAAGGGAGGGCAGCAGCTATGAACACAGCTGGTAAAACAATCAATACAGGTTAACAAAATGTAGAAGCCTGGAAAATTAGAAAGGGTCCTCGCCATGTAGCAGAATGACATCGTAGTCAGTCCCCCAAGAAAAAGTGATACACAGGGGGAGTGCTATGACAAAAAAAGGCCTCTCCACAGTGATGTCTGGAAGCAAAGGAATATTTTTCCACCTTGGCCACTGTTATTCTCCTAAACCGATCATGGGGGGGGGCAATCTAAACCTTGAGTGCCACAAGAAGTATTGCCAGCAGCAGGAGAGTATATAGACATGTGTGGGTATAACACGATCAGGCTTACCGAGCTGCTTGTGTCTTGCAAGCTGAGCTTCTCAGTTCAGCAGAGGAGAGGCATCACGCCACTTGTGGGGATGGGAGGCTGCGTTCCTTCTGTGCCTACCACTGTGAGTAAAGCACACCGCTGTGAGCGCAATCCAAACCCCGGGCTGGAATAGGCAGACCGACATACCTGCCCCATATCTAGCCTGGGGCTTGGATGTGCTGCCACACTACCTGGGGAAAGGGGAAAGGGAAAGGCCCAGAGGCCCAGATGGGGCTACTTGAAGATGCCCCACTGAAATCAACGGCGCAACTTTGAGCGGCCAGATAGGAGCCGCCAGGGCCAGGGACGGGGGTTAGGATCCTGCTCAAAGACTGGATCCTGGATCCTCCCCTGGGCCACTTACAGGTCTGCCCATTCCCCGCCTCCCCGACCCTCCTTCCCCCTGCTTTGTCACACCTCCCGCTGCCCTCCACGAACCCCTGTGTTGGCCTAGCAAGGCTAGCCTTACCTTTGGCCCTTCGAGCCCAAGCGACAGGGCAGCAAGGCCAGCTAACTCCTAACCCTCTGGCCTAACTCCTCTTTGAATGGCACAAATGTGATTTACGGCACATTTGCAACCTACCTGGGACTTGTGCCAGCCCAGGTAAGGGGTTTGTATTGCGCTGCTCCTTATACCTGCCTTGTGGCACATCCAGGAACAACATTGGCCACTGCTGCCTGAGAGATTGCAGTGTTGAATCCCTCTTATGATGAGTTTCAGGACACAGACCTGAGGATCTTGTGAAGATAGGGTGCAGTCCTAATCTGGGTGGAAAAGGACAATATTTTCCTAGTGCGTCATACATGGTGAAGACCTTTCCCTACCTGACACTCAGTATGTCCATTCTGACATTCAGAGATGCTATGGTTGACATGGAGAAGGGGAGGCAATACCTTCTGTTGATCAAGCTGGGGAAAAAGCATGCCATTCTTGCCACTCCCAGAGTGACACCGTAAAGTATGTTTAGACCACTCTCGGACTCAGAGGGGCCAGATGTGCGCCATCCTCCCTGACTCCAAGAGTGGTCCAAACGTGCTTTAAGATGGCCCTTGTGCCGGCCAAGCTTTGCTGGCCTAACTGTGCCGGCCTAACTCCAGGTTAGGATTGCGCCCCCAGCTTCAGCAGTCTCATTCTGTGTTCAGATACTACCTAGTGGAAACTCCACAGACTATAAAGGACTCTGGCTGGACAGTTTTCTAAAGCACTGTTTGCTTCCAACTAACATTGCCTTGACCCTCCATGCTGCATTCATGCCCACTTGTTTTGGAGTGAATAGGTTCCCAAGGATGCTTTCCCCAATCAAGATAAACTGGGGTGGAATGGAGTGGCAGGCTGGAGCCTGGCGAGAGGTTCCGAGCTGCCTTGCAGGCTTGCCAGCCCAGAAGCCGTGCTGATAAGCCCCATCGATGTCTCCCTGCCCATGTGTGAGAAATCAATCAAATATCTGCACAGCGGTGATGCTTTCTGGCAGCATATAAAACAGCACAATAGAGCTTGATTTATTATTTCTTCCCACAGTGGCACTGATCACAAGATTATAAAGTTAAATTTATGTATATCATATTTTGAAAATTACTAGAACCAACTGCGTGGGCTGTTTATGGCTGATTTGTTAAAGAGAAAATCCATAACTCAGACACAGACTCAAAAATGTTGCTGGGTTACACTGTGCTTATTTTGATGTCAGTGTTTAATGGGTTGTTGTTTTTTTCTTTCAAGGCTTTCTTTTATTCTTTTTTTTTCTTTTTTCTTTTTAGTCTCCCTCTTCTAAAATACTCACCAAAAAACTAGCAGGGGGTGAATGTCAGGATGATGTGATTTCTCCAATAATGTGGAACCTTTCTTCAGCAATGACAAATTGTGACAAAGACACATTGTGATGGCTTCCATTGGACAACAGAGGGATGCTGGAGGGAAAGCAAAAATGAAATGTTGCACTGAAAAAAGGGGAAAAAAACAGTTACTCGGAACGGAGGGGCACTGAGTTTCGGCTGCAGACATTTGAAGAGAAAAACACAGGAAAAATCACAGCAAGGGAAAAATATGTTTTGTTTTGTTTTTAAAAAAGACAACCCAGGAAATGATAGCACTTAGATACATTAAGGACCCAATCCTATCCAACTTTCCAGCCTTGCCAATGGGGCACACACAATGGTTTGTGGGGGGCAGTTGCAGCAGCCTCCTCAAGATAAGGAAATGTTTGTTCCCTTACCTCAGGGCTGAATTGTGGCTACCTTAGTCCTGGAGAGTTGGATAGGATTGGGCCCTAAAATGGCTCTTCCACTCCTTTTCTCTCTTATATATGGGGAGTTTTCTTATCTTCTGGAAACAGACTAAGGGCCCAATCCTATCCAACTTTCCAGTGTTGCATGGGCTGCAATGCAGCCCCAAGGTGACAGAACAAACATCCCCTTACCTTGAGGAGGCCTGCATGCGTGCCACCCCATTGTAGGATGCAGTGTACACCTCGTTGCCATGGCTGCATCAGCTCCAGAAAATGGGATAGGCTTGGTCCCCAGTGCTGATCAAACAAGTTGGTTTGCTCTCAGCATCTTCAGCTCAGATAGCCTGACAAATCGGTCAGGGAAGTCCATCAGTTTCCAGAATCTGAAGTAGGGATCTTTTCCCTCTCGGGCAGCTCTCCTACCTCAGGCACTCAATGGAGTCTGAAAGCATTCTTTGTTCCCAGAAGCATGCATGCAGCAGCACACTACCACTGTCTCCCTCCACCATCCAGTCATTCCAGAAACATTTTTCATTGTCCATGGATCAGCCCCTTTCCAATTATCTCTTGGGCAGCCCAAACCTAACTTGCACTGGAACAGGCAGGCCGACTGGCGCAATTTAGGAGGTGGCTGCAGAGCAATTTTTCACCCTACCCTGAGTAACGGCCCAGCCACTGTTATGGTGTTGCTCACATCTGCGCCAGTGAAATCATTGGTGCAATTCCGAGCAGCTCAAGTAAGGGTGATCAGGGCAGGAATGAGGGTTAGGATCCAGCCTAGAGACATGACAGTAAATTCTCATGAAGTATTGCTATGTGAAGTGGTCCTTCTTCATAACCCCTAGGAAGTCACATGCAGTGGAGTGGAGGTGTGTGCGCAGGTGCATGCATGCGTGTGTGCGTGTGTGTGTGCAAGCATGCGCAGAGCCAACCTCTAAACTTCTAGAACTTTGTGAGTGTTCTGCCCCTGCTTTCGAGTGGTGGAGACCTCAGTACCTTTTTCACCAGGAAAATGTTTATCCAGTTCCCTCCCTCACATTATTCCATGTGAAAAAAATTGAATTTATTTTTAGTTTTAGTTTTATTTTATTTGCATTAGTGGGTGTTAGCTAAATTGCATGTGTGTGTTAGTTCTGCACTGTGTCATACTTTGCCAGCAGGGCAAAGAAAAAAGTTTTACCTCAGATGTTTACTTTGTTCCCTCCACTTTTGCTGTAAAGGAAAAAGAGGAATGATCTTCTGATCTCCTTTCATCATAAATCTGCTTTTTTAAAGATAATAAAGTTAAGGGGACCATTTTTATACTGCAACATGTCTCTGGAGTTATCTCCCTGCAGTGGTTTAAAAAAATTGAAAAGGGAAATATTTTTCTCCACACAGTGTGAATTGCAGCTGACACAACAGGCTTTCCAGAAAAAGAATTTCAATGTTTCAGGTGTGGAATTTACAGAGCTGAGATCTGGGCCAAGCTTCTGAACTGAAGCTACAAGACACATCCTGAGAAGGATCTTGACACCCAAAGTCATGTAGGAAAGTGGCATCAAGGTCTGAAGCAGCCAGAGGAGGAGAGATGGGTACAATGGATAGGAAGATGTTCTTTTCCCTCTCACACAACACCAGAACCAGGGTACATCCTCAAAAATTCAGTGTTGGAACAGATAAAAAAAATATTTTTTTACCCAGGGGGTAATTAATCTGTGGAACTCCTTGCTACAGGATGTGGTATGGCGTCTGGCCTGGATGCCTTTACAGGGGGATTGGACTCTCACAGGTTACAAGCCATGATGGGTTTGTGTAACCTCCTTATTTTAGAAGTTGGCTACCCCAGAATGCCAGGTACAAAGGAGTGGCAACAGGATGCAGGTGTCTTCTTGTCTTGTTACTCTATTAAGTAGCAACGCTGTCAGTGTCATTGACCTTCCTCAAGCTCTAGGACAATGTTCTTCAACCTTGGGGTGAACACCCCAATGGGGTCGCAAAGCCTCAGTTGTGGGATCGCAGCAACTTAGAGTAATGAAAAATGTTGAAGACAACCGGACTAGAGCACCACCACAAAAAGGGGGGAGGCATCTGGTGTACCCCGTTCAGGTACCAAGGATTGTGTCCCAGTCCTGCTCAAGTTCTTAGGAATTGTGCTTAAACAGCTTTCACTAGTGCCAGGTTTCTGTTTTCTTTAGTAAGACTATTTAGTTACAGTGAACAGTGCTAGGAGCAGGGAATAGGTGGTGGTGGGGAGCTGGTAGGGTCCTACAGTAGGAGAGGGGAGACTCACTCGTGGGGTTCCCAGCCCTCCTGCCTTATATGTTTATTTATATATTGGTGTTGTGACATGAAAAAGGTTGAGGACCACTCAGTGATGTCATGCAGGGGGAACGTGGGGGAACTCAGTTCCACTAGTTAAAATTAGGGCTGACTCCGCCCACTTCACTCTCCCTCCTCCCCCCTCCCAATTCCTCTGCAAAGAGCTTTTCTTCTTGGTTGGCCGGCACTCAGAGGGTTAAAGGGAGCGACTCTAGATTCCTAGGGGGGCGAAGGCAGTGATGTCATTCAGGGGGAATGGACCAGAATGGGCGTTCCGGATCCTAATGAGGTGCCCTGGGTTCTGGGTTCTGGGTTCCCAACAAGTGCCAATCAAAAGTGAGTTCCTGTTCCTAAATCATTTGAATGACACCACTGGGACCACTGCACCAGGACACGGGCACAAGGTCGAAAGCAGAACCTCTCATTTGGGTGAGCTGTTCGGCAGAATATTTTTTCATGACCGACTGGTAGCCACCTCTAAAAACAAGGAAAACTGGTTAGTCTTCACAATTGCCCCTTCCATCCGCTGGGGATGTGGTCAAAGGAGTTGAGGGATGCTCGAAGCCCCTGATGTTCAGAGGGTCTCCCCGCTTGATGGCGGAGGCAGAACGCCCAACAAAACTCGAGAAGCACCTGAGCTCCATTCTGCTGAGTTGCCAAATCCACTATGATACCTGCATGGATGACTTCTCAGAAAAACTATAGGTACTGTTCAGGTAAGCATCCTCTGCTTCTAGTGGTGGTGACAGTGGCACCTTTAGTGAAATCAGTGAACTCCCATTTAAATCATTCTTGCTTTTTATGCAAAGAAGCAAACTAATGTGACACAAGTCAAGGACACCGTCATGGTTGTAACCAGGGTTCCCCCTGGTGGTGGAAGACAGTAAACAGTTTCTCTGTTCTTTGAGCGTAACCTAGCTAGCTATTCGGATGAACACAAGAGAACATGTATTCCAGTCTATTACTGCCTAGCTAAGCTTTTATTAGGGTCTTGGAGTCCCTTTCATACAATTCTCAGTGTATTGGCTCTGAACGCTAGAAGAGCCGTAGAAAAGGTATAGAATATGTTCCTCTGATTCCATTTGAATCAAGCATTTAGGCTCAGAGGCTGCAATCCTGTGCGTCTTTACTTGGAGTATGTAAGTCAATGAAACTTACTTCTGAATACACATACATAGGACTAGGCTGCTGGCCAGTATTTTAATATACCACACCAAGAGCAGTGGGAATTGGAACTACTTGAGGTTAAAAAATGAAAATGATGTGATTTTTTCTCCCACCCCAAAGTACAATTTTGAAAGGGAACCATAAAAAGCAAGCACTGTTACCAACTTACCAAACCAACAGAATAATCCTATGCATGTCTACCCAGAAGAAAATACCATTGAGTTCAATGGACTTACTCCCAGGTAAATGTGTATTGGGTTGCAGCCTAATACTACAGTCCTTTACACCTTTTTTGAGAATAACTTCTATTAAACACAGTGGGACTTCCTTGTGAGTAAGCATCCATAGGATTAAGTGGCATGGTGAATGTTAATTATTTGGAAGCCATCCACTTAAGCATTTTTTACAATCCATTAGTACTTACAACTCAGTCTACTGTTTTGGAATTCCTATTCCTATTTAAAAAATAAAGAAAAATATATATCAGGCTGAAAAACAAACTTTCTATATGATGTTGCATTATAATTGCATTAAATACTCTTATTCTTAATACAGGCATGCCCTGGTATCAACTGGGATTCCATTCTGGACCCTACCATGGATACCTGAAATACTTGGGACACCTTTTAAAGACAGGGGAACATCAGTGGTTTTGCGGCAACAAAAGGAGATTTGTTTAATCTTTTTAATAGATGTCCCAATATCCATGGTATCCGTGGATAACTGAAGCAGTGGATACCAAATTAGTGGATACCAGAGCAAGCTGTACTATTAAAAACACATGTGTGGTGGTTTTCAACAAAAAGTAGTTTCCAAAGCCATTTACATAACAAACTTAAGGTTGCAATCCTAAACTGGAGTTAGGCCGGCATAAGCTAAACCAGCAAAGTTTGGCCAGCACAAGGGCCACCATAAAGTGTGTTTGGACCACTCTCAGAGCCAGTGAGGATGGCTCACATTTGTGGTCCAAACACACTTTATGGTGGCCCTTGTGCTGGCCAAACTTTG
>JAJKFI010000095.1:2187840-2216889 GCA_029204185.1 Lerista edwardsae
TCCATCCTCAGGCAACACGGTTGGGGATCGGCCAGGCCGCTCTTAAGTTGCACTTCCGGCTCGGGGAGCGGTGGGTCGTACCCTGATCGGTTTCATAATGGCTACCCTTTATGGCCGTGGGCTGGGGTGAGCCTGTCTTGGACACGTTGCCTCGACCTTTGGGTCGGCGAGGATGGACTTCAGCTTGAAGCAACGAGCTGAAGTCTGGAGTCAGATGGTGTAACGCCCGTGATCATCCTGATCAACAGGGGAGGTAGACGGTTAGTGTTGTTTCCCCTTAGCCTGCATACTTTTGGGGTTTTTTCCAATTCAGCTGCAAGTCTTCTTTAAATGTTGAAATAATAAAGTGGCACTTTAGACCAAGCCTTTGTCTTGTGTGGTTATTTCTGGGGGGTGCAGGTTAAGTTGGAATATGCTCACTTTCTACCAGATTAGCACTTTGCCTACTGCAAATTCCTCTGAGCAGGCATAGCTTTTTGAAAAGGGAGTTTGAACAAATGAAACGATAATGTATTTATTCCCGATCTTTGAGACTGCATCAAGAAAAGGCAGAAGCAGCCGAAGACTACCTGTTTTTTCCTAGTTGCTTTTTAGGTCTGGCACTCTCCTGTTGACAGACCAGGCTTTCCAACCATCACTCATGTAATTATTATATGCACCATCGATTCTGAAAGATTCATATTCTCTGCTTATATTTTTATTGATTGTGTAGGGGCAATTTCTTGAAAGTAGAACAAGTACCTGCAGGTATTACAAGAGTAGAAAGAAATTAATGTGACTTATGGATAGGGCAAATCCACTGGGTCTTTTGAGACAGACTTTTAGACAGCCGAGAGAGGAAACTTTTCTTTCATACTGCAAAGGAAAAGATAAAATAAGCAAGCCATTGATTTCAGGAGTTTGAGAAGATTTTTTGACTTTTTATAATGATGTTTTGCAAGAATGGTTTCTTGAGTGGGCTGTTCCTTCCCTCTCTTAATGAGTTTAAAGTATAATGAAGTTAATGAAATTCAGCCCTCGAAAGGTACGGTTTACAGTACAGAGATAAAATTGTTCATCTTAAATTAGAAACGAGGATTCCAAAACTGATGTCTGAAAACATAATTACACTTTGTGGGTCCATAAGTGATTATCGTGTAACCTGTTCTGAGGCAGAAATAATCATCCCTTCATTTACTCTGTAATGATATAGCATTGTATAAATGGGACACTGTATTGAACTTGCCACAATATGCATTAATTTAATTGGCAAGCAGTTGGCCATGTACAGAGATGAAAATTCCTCCAGGGTGGTTCTTGTTTGAAGTGTGGAGCCAATCAGCTCGCAGGAAATCAGTGCTGCTTCATGTGGAAAAAGGCAGCGTGCCCTGAACTCCGGGCCAGATCACGACAAAATCTCCTTTTCTGCTTCTTTTCAAATATTAACAGTCTTGAAAGATATCACATATCAAAAAGAGCTCGCCAGTTTTAGGATCATCCTAGGAACTGCAATTAGAGAGGAGACAAAAAACCTGCCTGCTCACCTGGAACACCATCTGGGTTTTACAATCATTCCTTGCAGGTATTTAAACAACCCAGATGGTGTAGCCTCGCTTGCCTCCCCTATCGTTGGCTCCCCTTCACTAGCGGGGGCTGGGGCAGGGAGCCACTGGAGGAAGGTCTCACGGCCATAGACAAGCCAGCTATCCAGGACTCAAAAGTCTCCAGTTCTGGGGGTGGGCTGGCTGACTGGCTGCCTACGATTGTGAGCATCACACCACTGGTTGCCTCCTTTCATAGAGGCTTCTCCTTTTAGGGGGAAACTGGCAAGGAGAGCTAGCAGGAGGCATCGGAAAGGAATCCAATTCTGTTGTGTTATAGGAAGAATGGTTTTTCTCTAAGGATTGTGGGATTGGGGCAAGAGCAAGATGGGAGATCGCTGTAGCCAGCTGACCCCTTGCAACATCATAGGAAACCGCGTAATTGGCTTGCCCCTTGCAACACAGAGCGAGAAAGATCGGAAATTAAGCATCCTGCTTTGAGCAACAGGGAGATAGTGGAGCCGCGAGACCGCTAATCTTGTTACTAGTTAAGCTTGTTAGCTTGTTTGCCGAGACTTCCTGAGCTAATCAAGCAGCCTTCTGATGTGTATTCAAGGCAATCAAGCCAGGTTATTGATTTCTAAGCAAACATCCTGTAAAACTGTAATAAAAATGGTGACCATGCTGCAATAAATCAGAACCTTATTGATCATATTGGTCTGCGTGTTCTCCCTCGCAATCGGCAACACGGCAAATGGTGACCCCGACGCGATTAGAAATAATCAGCGGACAGGTGCGAGGTTAGCATCCCGGACGGGGTAGGATCGCTGCGGATCGCTGAGGATAGGACCCAAAGGATCCCCCGGGCGCCGAAGAAAGGCGGAAAGAGAGAAGTGGCCACGCTGGCTGGTGAGTCAGGAAAAAAAAAAGGAGACTGATCGACAAAGTCCAAAGGGTGACGGTCGGATCAGGGACGGGATGGGAATAGCCGTATCGGCTTCGGAGACGGAAGGGCTCCGTGAATTGGCCCCGAAGTATGACTGTAAATTAAAGGAGAAAGATGCGGGCGCCCTATGTCAGTGCGCTCGAAGGCGGGGTCATTTGAAGGACTGGACGGACTTATTTTTGCAATTAACCTGGAGAAATGTCGGGACAGATTTGTGGGGTCTTGTGCAAGATGGACAGCCAGAGGCATGTAGCCCCACGGCCCCATCTGACCTCGCTAATGTTCCCTCGCCCATGGATGAGGACAGTATTTACCCGGACTTGTCAAAATGGAAACAAAACAAGGAGAGGGCAGAAAAGGAGGTGCCGGGGGGAGAGTGTGCTTGGAAGGAGGCGGAGGAGTGGATGATGGCACGATACGGGGAGAGAGGACGATGGAGCCCCTGGGAAAAGCGGGAGCTGGGAGCGCCCCTATCGCTTGCAGAGGAGGAGGAGAGAATAAGGACACAGGAAATGTTGGAAGAATGGGATGAGAGAAGAGAAAGGGAGAAAAAGGCTGCTCAGAGGGGCACGGAGGGGGGAGGCAGACAACGAACCCCCTCCCCTCCCGGGATCCAGCCCCGCCAGGGAAAGACAAGACGTTTCATCATAGGAGGCGATGGAGAGCAGCAATACGGAATGCATCTTTAAAGGAAGATTTGACAATGCAGCCAATATTGGTGCTCGTGATCTGCCGAGGCAACGCTGCAGAATGAGCTCCCTTTAACTGGAATATGACTCATAAAATTCAAAATATATAATGGACTATGGCACACCCACTGACTTGACACCTTATGACATTGAATTGCTGACAGAGACGTTGCTAACACCTACTCAAAATATGTTGTCTCTGCAAAAATAGGAGCCCAAAATAATGGGAAGCCTTGCATGCAAAAAAAGAAAAAAGAAAAAAAAAAGGGAGAAAAAAGGAGGAAAAAAGGGAAAAAAAAGAGGGTTCATGTTAAATGTTACATGTTTGTCATGTGTGATAAAAATGTGCGCACTGTATGTCTTCATGTGTTGTCTGGATAAAATCCAGGTGTGGATGTATAGGCGTGTGTTTAAGTAAAAGTCCAGGCGTGTGTGCGTGTGTTGTCCTGGACTAAGAGTGTGTATGCATAGGGGTGTGTGTGTGTGTAGGTGCACCTTAAGAGAAATTCATGTTTGCGTGTGGGCACACCTCTGTGTCCCAATTTCTTCTCTGCCTCTCTGCCTGTTATCTTTGTGTCATCCTTAAGGCCTGATATTGTTGCAACACTTCTTTTCCTTTTTTTTTGAGCTCATGCCTGGTACCATGGTATATTTTTTGGTTTTGTGCACTACTTGTCCTCTGTTTAGAAAAATTTGGGTTAAGTTTAAACACTGGTGCGCATCAGAGTGCAATTTTAAACCTTGCCAAGAAAAAAACCATATGATCTTTAGAGGGTGTTCTAAATTAAATGCATAATTGTCTATTGGTGTTTTGTGGCTAAACTTGTGCATGTGGAAATCATAAGAATGCTTCAGCAATCATATTATACTGTAAGGGGCAATTGCAAAACTAGGGCACGCTACAGCAGAACAAGACTTAAAGGCCTTTTGTAGTCCAACCAGATGTTGCCGCCTGGAAAAAGGCAACCCCCTTTCAGCGCTAAAGACATGGCCTGTTCCCCACTGTATAATCATAATTAGCTGCGTAGCATATATGATTTCTCAAAGTAAAGTAAAAGGTTGGTTTTGTATGTGAGTGTTTTACATGTTTGTTGTCCCTGTGGGGCTGTGGAACCAAGTGTGATTTCAGCCTCAATCCAAAGAACTCTGCACGATCCCAGGAACAAGCGAGCAAAGGAAAGCCCCAAACAGGAGCACTCTGTGCTGCTTCCTTAAAGAGAGAGAAAGGAGCAGGTTTGCACCTTACTTGCACACTTGCAGGGAGCTTCGTTGCAGTCCAAAGGCCAGGTCTAAAGTTTTTTCAGCCATTCTTAGAATATGCTCCCCCCCCCCTCTTAGCCCAGTGAAGGGAGTGAGTGAGTTGGGTTTTCCAAACCCCCTCCTCTTTCCTATCAAGCAAAGCAGCAAGTCTGTTAGACTCTCTGCCACTGTAACTTGTAACAAAATCTTACTCTAAGCCTTGTTTTATAGCATTTCCATAAGTGCAGCAAAGAAAAGCAACAACCTCCTGCTAATATTTCCTGCGCATCACATTGAAATTAATTGCCTATCCAAGAGCATTACCTCTAATGAAATTCTTTTCGCCTAAATGCAATTTTACATAGGAGTCTTAAATATGCCAAGCAAATAAATGTTGCTAACTACAAAAAGTATATGCTTTCTTTCCAAATAACTTACTTTTTCAACAGACTAGGCAGCAAAGCGTCACGTGAAGATGAGCCCTCAAAACTCTGCTATTAAAAGGAGCACTAATCAAAAAAGTTTGTTTTCAAATGCAGGAAAAAGAAAGCAAGTTTAAAAATGCCATTGCCAGTGATAATTTAAAACAAACGCCGGCTTTTCAAACCGGATACCTGCCAGTACTAATTTTACAAAGGCCAGTTGCTTTACAGTTGGTAGACCATTGTATCTCCTAAGCATGTATAGAATGCAAAGATTCAAAGTATTTGCTAGGTTCAATAATAACTTTAATTTAGGCCAAAAACTCAAAATGAGAAGAAAACCTCACCTGCACGTTTTATATGTTTATAAAATTGTCTGTAAAGCCCGTAATGTCAAACGCATTTCATGTTCATTTTAGTATTATAGACAGTGTGCATCTATTCTTCTTTCTTAAAGTCATCTTTTAAGCCCTAAATACAGGAAAAGCAGCTGTGAAGTACTACCCCGAGCCACTTCTCCAAAGAAGGCAAAAAGTGCTGCAGCCTTAGTAAACCCTGTTTAAAGAACTCTATTATAACCCTGAGGTCTTCATAAACTGTACTTCAGTTAAACATCTATTCAACCCTAAAACTGCAGTCACCCAAAAAAGAACCTCACAGAAAGATGCAGAACTGCGGCATTCGAGCAGCTTCCATCAAAACAAAAGCAAGGGACTCCAGAAAAAAGACTTTTGCAGCCATGCTGGCTGAAGCTACCTCTTAACATCCACTATAAATGCTAATTTCTGTTTTCTCTCACCTGCGTAAACCAATGCTTGTATATGTTATGTAATCATTGTGCAAACCCATGTCCCTTATGCCAAACCTTTACACGTATAAGTCCCCATCCAAACCAACCTCAACTTCACATACCAAAGCTTTTTTAAAAGAAAAGGGGGAGCTAGCCCCCTGGATCCCTGCCCTCATGGCCCTCAAGAAATAGTAAAAGAAAAGTC
Organism: Lerista edwardsae; assembly: GCA_029204185.1. Lineage (NCBI taxonomy): Eukaryota > Metazoa > Chordata > Lepidosauria > Squamata > Scincidae > Lerista > Lerista edwardsae. The sequence goes on from JAJKFI010000095.1 coordinate 2,193,652, forward strand.
TAGAAAAGTTTCTTCTTAGAAAAATTTTCTTCTTAGTAAAAGCTCCTTTTGGACAACTCTGGTGGGAAAACACTTAACTTTATGGCAAAATTGTTTCCTTTATGAATACCCCATTGTGGTAAATTTGGCCTTAACGGGAAAAACACTTGCATTGCCTAATGGTCAGATGCACACAACGCCATATCTGGGAGAGGGGGGGGCGGCCAGGGTGGCTGCAAGGATGCAGGGAAGGAAAGATTAGTGAACATCCTCCCATTACATACAGCATGTGAATGAAGAATTGGTGCAGACAACTGTACGTCGCCTGTTCCCCCCCCCAGTCTTAAAGAAATGAGAAATGCGAATCTAATGTCTGACAACAAGAGGCTATTTTTAGCCTAAAGCTACCCAATTTAGGCAAGTCCTGCCAAAAATCCAATCAATCCTTATCTGCCAAACTGTGGTTTCCCAACAGAATAGCTCAAAGTGAATTAAAACACAGGAAAAACACTTAGACACAATGAACATAACTGTCGTGCAAAACCTCATCAGAAAGCTAAACGCCATATTGCCCTACCTGCTGCACGCGTTTCAACCTACGCTATTCATAGTAACTATATGTATTATAATGTGTTTATTTGGTCCTTGTTTTTTTTTTGTATTCAAAAATGTTGCCTCTAGAACTTCACAGCAGCCTTTTAAAAAAGAGAGGGGGAGGTGTTGTGTTATAGGAAGAATGGTTTTTATCTAAGGATTGTGGGATTGGGGCAAGAGCAAGATGGGAGATCGCTGTAGCCAGCTGACCCCTTGCAACATCATAGGAAACCGCGTAATTGGCTTGCCCCTTGCAACACAGAGCGAGAAAGATCGGAAATTAAGCATCCTGCTTTGAGCAACAGGGAGATAGTGGAGCCGCGAGACCGCTAATCTTGTTACTAGTTAAGCTTGTTAGCTTGTTTGCCGAGACTTCCTGAGCTAATCAAGCAGCCTTCTGATGTGTATTCAAGGCAATCAAGCCAGGTTATTGATTTCTAAGCAAACATCCTGTAAAACTGTAATAAAAATGGTGACCATGCTGCAATAAATCAGAACCTTATTGATCATATTGGTCTGCGTGTTCTCCCTCGCAATCGGCAACACGGCACAATTCAAACCCAATTCAGATGCAAACAGGTCTAGAGCCACCTTGAAATGGGCTGAAGCTTTTCAATGGGTGGGTGTCTTTTTGACTCCCCCCCCCCGGGCAGGGGGTGGGCTGAACAAGGGAGGCAACAGGATAAGAGAAGGGTAGTTTGGGACTAGAAAAGAGTGGGTTTGGTAGCAAAATCGTCCACTGGGTCCAACCTCCTTGCTGGACTTGATCCACCAGTGATGTTGCAGGTCCGAATAGATCTGCCAGGCTGGCAGGAGCCTTCTCTGGCGCAAGGGAACAAATGGCCAGGCCCAGAATGCCCCGGAACCTTGGCATCACCCTGCATGGGGAGTGGATTGAGCCAGGGCCAACTCCAGGAGCAGCAGAGCCCAATGTGGGGCATTCCTGTGGGCCCCCTCACCCTCCCTGCAGGGCCCCCACACACCAAGAAATGCTGCGTGTGGCACCTTGGTGGTGACATGGTGACATCATCACCAACTGCTTCCAGGAGGCCCATTTTGAGACATTTGGAGGCTGGGCAGGTGGGAGGGCCCAAGGTAAAGCAGTTCTGCTTGCCTCACTGGCCTACAGCCCATCGAGATCCTGTCTGCAGGAGGCAGCAAACTGCTCATTGCACTGGTGCGGGGGTCCCCAAAGTGCGGGGCCCAATGTGACGACATTGGTCACGCTGGCTTAAGGCCGGCCCTGGATTGGGGTGCCCATTTCCTAAGCAGCAGTGAGATTTGGGCCTGGGGAAATGACTGCTGTGAGGGAGTACCCTCGAGGGGATGCAGGGCATGGGTCCATCACAATTCGGTTTCTTCACTTCCATTGCAACATCAACGGAGAGTACAGAAGCATGAAATCTTTTAGTCCATGTTTCCTACAACAACCGACCTGGCTTCACATGTAGGATGATCTTATACGCACCTGGTTGCAATGTGCACCCAGCAAAAACAAGTCAATACAGGGGAAAAAAATACTTAGAATACAGTAAGCCTATTGCCAACAGAATTAAGTAGCTATAATGTATGTGACTGGACCAAGTCTTGTGTATGGGCATCTACACTGGGGGGAAAAATCACCGCTTTTAAGGCATTTTTAGGATGAAATATTCATAGTGAAGTTGACAGTCTCCAAAGTGTGCCTAGTAGAGAGCTCAATTGACACATGTTGTCAGATTCAAGGAAGGAAAGGATAGAATGCATCTTGTTTGTTTCAAAGATATTTTGTTAAATCCTGGAACTTGAGATATGATCTAAATGTTAGTTTATTTGTCTTATTTTGAATGATGGATGATAGCTATACTTGGTTTATATTAATCATAATATCTAGCTTCTATTTATTTCTATGAGAACTTTTAAACTCACCTTTCGATTCAAAAAAAGCTTAAGGTAGCATACACGAATGTGTTACAAACAACAGTAATAAATCAAAATAACAAACAACTCAAACAAAGATGATAAAAACTGCAGAAGAAATAGAAGAAACAAAAAAAATGGAGAGTTGTGGGATTTACACCAATTTGAAAACAACTACTTAGAGGAAGCCTGCCAAAATAGGCAAGTCTTCACCAGACAACAGAAGGGAGGCAGACTGGAAGACCCATCTGTCTTCAGGAAGTCGAGTTCCACATGCTGGGTCTACAATGGAGGAGGCCCTCTCGTGCATGTCACCTCCAGAGATCTCTGGAGTCATCTTCATACAGGACCATCAAAAGGTGCATACAAAATACTCCCTGGAGAATCTTAATAAGCAGGCAGGTTCATGGGGAGAGATATGGGATGGGGCTGGCTGGCTCAAGCCTTTCCAATGCCTGCAGTAGCACATCAAATGCTGACTCCTTACCTAGCGAGATGCTCAAGCCCAGTGTTAGTCAAGCCCACTAAGTTTCGCAAGCAGCCAGTCTCCCTCCTCTGCAGAGCCATTCGGAGCCAACTCAGCCTCCACTCGGCTCTAGCTGCTGGGAAGGGTTCCGAAGAGGAGGGGTAGGAGCTGCTTGCAAAACGTAGTGCTGTGATCCCCCTCTAGGTGGGCCAGTTGGCTGCCTAAGACAACAACCCAGGGAGCCCCATGGATGGGCTAGCCCTGAGAGTCAGTCCTTTAAGTAATCTGGTCCCAAGACATTTAGCTAGTTCCTTGCTTTTGCTAAAAATAATGGCTACCTAATGTTCTAGTCAGGTCTTGGTGTGACACTGGCAAGCAATTATTTCTTGGAGGTCTCAGGTAGTTTAGTGCCCATGTCCTTAAAAAAAAAAGTAGTGTTTGAGATGCTTCTGCAAAACCCACCCAAGTACATCAAGACAGCAATCTGTGCAAAGACAGGAAATATAAACTTTCATGCTGAATCAAATAAACAGTTTCTCAGACGTGTGAGGGTCACAGAATTGAGGAAGGAACATTACAGAAAGTGTGAATTGAAAAAGTCGTAATTCCACAAGGAATTATAACTACTATGAAAGCCCAATCCTATCTCGTCATCCCTGCTGGTGCAGCCATACCAAAAAATGGGTGCCCTGTATCCAGCAGGGGGAGCAATTTGGGAGGCTTTAGACATGGAAGGGAATTTAAATCTATAAGTCTTCCAACCCACAATGCGTCCCCAAGTCCAAGGAAAGAAAGGGAGCAGGGAAGCTGTAGGAAAGGGGGATAGGATCCGATGCCTGCCATTCCCAGCAGATCCCCAGCCCCTCTCACAGCCTCCCCACCCCCGTTATGCCCCCTGCCCACCCAGTTTTGCCCTCCCCTCTCTTGCTGATGTATCTGCTGTGGCCCAGATTTCACTCAGGGAACATTCAAGAAGCTGCCTAGATAACTCCTTACAGATCAAATAGTGGAAATGAAACCAGATTATAAGTGAGAGAGAGAGAGAGAGAGAGAGAGAGAGAGAGAGATCTGTTACACTTTGGAAGTGGGTGGGCAGTCAGTCACACCACCCACTGTTGAGGCAATTTCAGAACCTGCACCTCCTAATGATCTTACCTTCTCTCTTTTATCTCCAGTGTCAAATCTTTCTCCAGCCCCCACATCCCTACTTTTTAATAGAGCCTGTTGGTTTCTTACACACAATTAAAACTGATTGCTCAAGCCTTGGTTCAGAATTGTAGCAAGTGTTAGAAGAGCACTGAGCTGACTCACTTGTTAGGCCAGACGCACGACTGCCTACGGTACAGATCTTCCCTAGATGTCCACATACCAACCTTTGCTATAATTCCTAACAGGTTATCAGACAATTTCCCCCTCTTTGACTACAGTGGCAAACGCGTGATACATTGTTGAGTTAATGTCATGAGTTTCTTGCTTTCAGTATCATTGACATGCTGAGCCCCAGTGATGACTTGGGTAATGAGAATGTCTCACAGTGTGTTTTAACTTTGGAATATATTTTTATTTGGCTTGATATCTAAGCCCATTATCGGAGGCTGACCTTAGTATACATCTCAGGTTTTACATACAGTACCTCTCTTGGTGTACATCTCTGGTGTAGTACGTTGCTATACACGCCTAGGAGCTGTGGCCAGTCTGCTGAGTCAAGGGCTCCGGCCGTGTCCCTTTTCACTCCACAGATTTTCTTTGCGCTCTGAAAAGTCACAGCTTCTTCCATTTGTGAGGCTGCACTGAAGTCTTCTCCTTTTAAAACAGCAGGACACCGTTCAATGTCTAGAATGTGCCGCAGAGCTGGAACTGCCGGAAAACTTGTTTTTAATTTTCTCGGCAGGATGGAACTATGTGTAACTTCTCTGCAGAGTCACTGTCGGAGGGGGGGGGAAGAGAATTGAATGAGAGCCACATTTTGGCTAACATGGAACAAAGGATAAAATGGAACAAAAAGAAATCTTCCCCACTATTCTGCTCTTATTCTCGGGCTGTGAACGTCTATCAGATGTTGGAGCTGGAATGAAGAATAAGCCTCAGAAATCAGAAGTGAGTGGCACGGAAATGTGGAGTCTTTGGGTGTCGTGCTTTCGGTTCCAGCCCTAATTAGAGACATTGCAACAAAGCAATGAAATGTCAAATCTGGATTGGTAAAGGGAGCATGTTTCTATGGTGAGGATTTCATTATGCCACTGATTATAGTAATAGAAGATGGAGAAGTTCGTACATTTCCTGTACGGTTCATTATTTCTATAACCTGCCCAGTGCTCCGAATGCACATAGTCTTGTTGTTGTTTGTCCTGACAACTCAGTGAAGACGTAATTGTTATTATTCCTCTCCCGATGAGAAATGGAGCCACTGAGGAGCTGACTTCATTAGACCCCATGCAAAACCCCTGGAGGAACAGAGCTCACCATGCTGGCTGCTTGAGCACACTGACTCTCTCCAGCTCTACAGGAAGCAGAGGGGGCACCAGGAGTTGGCACTCTTACCAGTAGAAGCACCATCAGGGATGGGCAAATGGCACCACCAGGATCCAGTGCAGAACATCACCCTAAACCTCCAGAAACCTCCCACTGGCTGTAACTGGAAGCAATGGCGAAACACACAGCGACCAACAGTTGCCAATCCAGAAATGGTAGATTTAAGTTTGTACACACACACACACATGGATAAGTAGAACATGTATTATAATGTTTGGATTCATATTGTTAATCAATGAATACATTTAAAAAGAAGATTTAATTTGGGAATTGAGTGGCCCCTGCCCCACCCCCACCCCACCCCCACCCCGCATCGCCCTTTCCCTCTCCTTCCCCTTTGGGATGTGAATTGGGAGTGACATTGGGACGTGGTGGCGCAGCGGGTTAATTCGCTGTTGCTGGGCTTTCTGACCGCAAGGTTGGGAGTTCAAGACTGCTTGACGGAATGAGCTCCCGTTGCTTGTCCCAGCTCCTGCCAATCTAGCAGTTCGAAAGCACGTAAAAATGCAAGCAGATAAATAGGGACCACTTCGGTGGGAATGTAACGGCGTTCCATGCGCTATGGTGTAGAGTCATGCCGGCCACATGACTACGGAAGCTTGTCCTCAGACAAAACGCTGGGTCTACAGGCTTTGAAATGGAGATGAGCACCGCCCCCTACAGTTGGTCACGACTAGACCATTCGGTCGTGGGGAAACCTTTACCTAACCGACCATTATCCTCCACTCAAGTCATTGCTACCTAGAGGAGCCGTTCTTGTGCTCAGCCAAGTTGCAAAAGGTACCTTGCTTATGTGAACTCAACCGTATGTAGAGGAACTTAGCATTTGCAAAGAGCTCTTTCATATGATAGCCAGTTCTTGAAAGTAACATTTTGCTGTTGGATGCAATCCAGTGGTGTGTTCCTAAATCCTACTGAAATCAGTGGGATTAAATTTCCAGCTATTTTTGTGTTATGCTTCATATTGGTTTCCCATAACTCTCCATGCTTTCTGTCTTCTGCAAGCATAAGAACATAAGAAAAGCCTTGCTGGATCAGGCCAAGCACCCATCTAGTCCAGCTTCCTGTATCTCACAGTGGCCCACCAGATGCCTCAGGGAGCACACAAGATAACAAGCTGCCTGCACTCTGTGGCCACTCCCTTGCACCTGGCATTTTGAGGTAAATTTCTTAGGTAAAGAAGAAATTTTATTTTATTTTGAGGTATTTTTATTTTTATTTATTTTATTTTGAGGTAAATTTCTTAGAATTTGCTATCCTGTTTGTGAGGAGGGAACTATAATAACTTGCAACCCAATCTGGGCCTTAAGAACATAAAAACAGCCCCACTGGATCAGCCAAAGGCCCACCTAGTCCAGCTTCCTATATCTCACAGTGGCCCACCAGGTGCCCCAGGGAGGCATGAGACAACAAGATGCTTATATCTCACTGCCACTCCCCTGCACCTGGCATTCTGAAGTAGCCTATTACCCTTGCATCACAAGCCTGCAGTTGGGATTTAACTTCATTAAACTTTAACTTTATTAAACACAAGTGACCAGTTTTCAAGTCATGAAACCTACTGAACACACTATCCCTCCCTCAACAGCCTGGGGTAGGCAAAAACCCTGCCATTCATGGCCAGTTCAGATGACAGAAACAAAACTCCTACCTGGCCCTCCTTACAGCACACTTGCAACAGCACTGGACCAACCCAAGCAACATGCGCCAGCCCAGAGGCACAATAGGATTGCACCCCTAGTCGTTTTTGATCTTATGAATAAATACACCTTAACAATCAGTTCACCACACACTTTCAAACTGGATTGTCTTTTTCAGTCAACTCAATTTGAAAACATCCTACAGAATTAATTCTGTGACTCAGACCCAAGACTTTATGAGGAAGAATGTATTTCAGGGTTGTTTTTTCTTCAAAGACTATATCCCCAAAAAGGATGACATTATCAGACACGCCAAGAATTTTAGATGAATTATCAGCAAAATGGCCTATAGAATGGCAGACACCTTCTATAGAATGCCATGTAACTTCATCATAACTGAGCGGGAAGACCTCAAAGATGAATACATTTGCCATTTTGTGTACATAGCTGATGTGGAATATAAACTATACAAAGCATCCTTAAAAAAATTGTAACTTCCAAAAGAGTCTAAAAACATCCTTCAGTAAAACAAAAACTTCCAAATTAATTAGGTACGTAAGGGTCAGTTTCACAATTCCACTGTAGGACTAATTGAATGCTAGGTGCTGACATTTATTGCTAAAATTGAAGCTGCAGTCATTAGCATTGCGTAAAATTTCCATATGCCATTGTGCCAAGCGGATAGGAAGCCCTCATAATTGTTCCTGTAGGATTTGTTGCAAGTTGTTGGCAGGGATACGATTTCATTGTAGAATATCTGCAAAGACAACCAAGAGCCATTGCTCCAGTTGGTTGAAATGATTCGTCTTTTATTAGGCATGTAAGAAAGAGAGAGAGAAGAGCTGGCAAATTCCATGTGACAGTAACGTCTGTTTAAACCAGTGGCCCAACCTGGGAGTCGTGAACCCCTGGAGGGTTGTGAGCTGATTTTCAGGAGGTCGCATAGACTCCATTTACTACCATAAATACATTTGCACAACATTAAAAAGTTGCTTTTTTTTTTTGCAACATTTTCAAAGAACCTCCAAACAGAAAAATATGTTTTAAAAAAAAAGTTTCAAGGTGTTTCCACATACCTGAAAATGACTGTTGCATCTGGTCACCTATGGTAGTCTACATACATGTTTTTACAGGCACAGTGATGTCACTTCCTGCTTAAAGACATCAGTTCTGGTCTTAGGGAGGTCCTGACAAGTTGCACCTAGAAGGTAAGGCCCAGTGTTAAAAAGGCTGGAAACCACTGATTTAAGCAAACTTTCTAATATTATCATTTTCAAAAATTATCTGCTGTTACATTATCCCTAGGTTATATTAATATTCAATTTGTTTTGCTAGTGAGAGTCAACCTTCCATTTTTAAGTGGCAACCACAGTATCTGGTCCTTCCAAAAGTGTAAAAAAAAAATACTGAGGTCACGATCCTGAACATACTTATAAGTATTCTAGTAATCTTTATGACTTACACAAACGAGCAAGTTCCAGACTGCCACCTTAGTGAGCATTTATTTTAATTGTTACGTTGTACAAAATCACTAAGCAGTTGCTAAATGTCAGGCAGTGAAATTAAAATGTCAACATAAAATACAGAGGGCAGCAAAGAATTGATATCACTCATCTGCATTATTCCATGATTATTCCTCGGTTTTCTTTACTCAGTGGAAAATGAGGCAGAAATGAGGATTAATTTGTGGAGCTAATGCCCTTGGTATGCAACGTTCAGTTTGTTCCTAAAGGACCCTTCTGGTGGAACAGGCCAATCGAGCTCATTAGAAAGATTGCTCTTTACTTCTGTGCAGTGGAATGGCCTGAATGAGATGCATTTGCAGCAGTCATACAGAGCAGATGGTCAGAGGGCGCTTAACTATCTGTTGTGTGGCAGTAATGGAAACAAAAATAATGTATAGCACTGTGTGTCGTCGTCCCCCCCCCCCAAAAAAACCTATTTCTTAGACAAAACACAAACTACCATCAAACTAGTGTTGTGAATCCAAGAGCATTCTCCCCACACCCTCTTATACCACTGGTAAAATGCTTTTGAAAATATACGGAGTTTCAAAAGCAGCTTGTGATTCATTATAGGAGCAGCCTAACATTCTATTCTGGATTAATGCAGTTCTGTTGTGTGAACCTAAATAGGACTCTGGATCCTCAACATGAGCCCTGACAAACCTGTGTCTTGAACGTCAGGCACCCAGTTCTCAAGTGTGTACTTAAGCAGTGGGTCCCAAACTGTTTAACACGGGGACCCAATTTAACAAGTTTCACTTTGCCAGCCGCTCAAATCTGTTGTTAGAATCTGTACACTGATCAATACTACCCACACACTTGCATCAGGTTCATTTTGGCATTCAAGACCAGGGGTATCTGGCCTGAGGGACCATGTGACAGGCAATCCACCTCAGAAAACCCTGGCTTCCCAACTTTTTAATGAGCTATTCCTTAAGTTCAAATTCATTCCAAAACAAGTTAGGGCGCAATCTTTCCAGCATCAGGGTAAAGGCAAAGCAGCTCTGAGGTAAAGGAACCAACATTCCCTTACCTCACAGAGGCCTCTATGACTACTACTCCACAGCTATATCAGTGCTGGGAATTTGGTTAGGATTGTGCCCTTAATGGCTTTGGCATTCCAGCCGTTCTTTCCACAGTTAATTTCTGAATTATTTCTGTTAGCCATTGGGAGTTTTCAAATCAGTGTGCTGTATTTTCCCAATAATCCACTCTATTCAAAGCACTCTTCCAGGGATATTTTCTGTGCAAATACGTTTACCAGGCAGGTGTGCAGGTGTGTCCAACTGCAGTCTGCATGCCTATTCAAAACGTAGACACTCTTTAGATATCTTCGAGTACCGTTCGGCTAGTGGGAAATTTACATTCTTTCCCCATGGCAGCTGTCACATCCCACTGTAGCCTGCAAGGGCATGTACCACACACCAAGTACTGAGAGGTTGTGTGTACTTGTACTTAATGTGTGAGAGGCGAAGAGATGGGTAAGGTTGGGGCAGGGGACAACTTTTTTGATTGAAAACAAGCTCTTTTGTGTGAAGGTTCAGAAGGCACGAAGCTAGAGGTAATCAGCAAGCCCCCTAATCCCCGTCATTACCTGCCTTTCATCTTGACAGTTCTGACTGTTTCCCCCCTTTTGTTGTCAGGCCGAGAAGGGAGTTGTCGGCAGGCTGCAAGCCTGGCGTCTTGGTAACACTACATCAGACTATATGCAACTTCCACGTTGGTATTCAGAAATCATCCGCAGTCTGCTGCTGGAGAACCAATCTTCACAACTGCCAAAGGAGCCAGAAGAGAGAGAGACAGAAACCCTAACAAAAACAAAGCACTTCCCTTTTCTCATTGCCACACATCAAACACATAAAAGAGCAACAGATCATGGAAATGCATTATACAGAGGGGGGGTGATATTAAAAAAAGCTCTTCCATAGGATCCTGAACTATCACAAAAGAATAATGCTGTGAATGGGGAGACAAGCAAAGACAATGGAAGCGCAGAGACATTTTGTGGCTAAGCCATCACGGTTCTTGACCCAATTTGCTGCTGGGCGGCACAGTCTGCATCACATCCCATGATCCATTGCAGGAGACTTTGGGCACAAAAACTTTCTCTCTTTGCACCTGTTCAGAAGTCTTGTGCTATCTCTTCTCCTGGCTGTTGCCATGCCCCTTTTTCTTTTCTCCAATGTCCTCTTTTTCCTTGCCTCCATAAGCAAAGGAGTATGCCCTATTATATCTATGACAGAGGAAGGGAAGATATCATAGAATCATGGAGTTGGAAAGGACCTGCAAGGTCATCTAGTCCAACCCCTCTGCCTGTGGCAGGAAATCCTCCTAGAGCCTCTCCAGCAGGTTCCTGTTGAGACACTACTTGAAGGTCTCCAGTGAGGAAGAATCCACAACCTCCTTCGGCAATCTGTTCCGTTGTTGAACCGCCCTTACAATCAAGAGGTTCTTCCAAATGTCCAACCAGAATCTCCTTTCTTTCAGTTTGTACCCATTGGACCTAGTTCTGTCAGAGGCAGGTGAGAACAAATTTGCCCTTTCTTCCATAAGACATCCCTTCAAGTTTTTGAAGAATGCTAAAATGTGTGTCCATACTTCCTGCCCTAGACAACCCTCAGCATTCTGAGGCACAGCAGCATAACATCTTGGGTTCAGCCACAGAAGAGCATTTTTTCTTAAGAATTTAAGAACAACTCCAGAGGCATCCTGTGTCTCACAGGGGCCCACCAGATGTCTCAAGGAGCACACAAGACAAGATACCTGTATCCTGTTGCCACTTCCTTGCACCTGGCAATCTGAGGTAGAAGTGTCTGCCCATGACAGCACCTCAGTGATTCATAGAGATGTGGTGTGCGTCCATGGATCACGTTCTTCATAAGGTCCCTAAAGATCACTAGGGGTGCAAACCTAACCTGGAGTTAGTCTGGCACAAGGGACTTGTGCTGGCTCAGGAGTGTTGCAAATGCATCATAAAGTGCATTTGATTCTCTCTCCGAGTCAGGGAGGCCGGCACACGGACATGCGCCACCCTCCCTGACTCCGAGAGTGGTCCAAATGCAGTTTATAGTAATGCAGCAGACCCTCCCTTCCCCCAAGGAGACCTACTGCAGTATCCCAACAGGGCCATGATCCAGTGGCTGCTAATTCAGCCCCACTGGAGCCCTGGGTGCTGTCGGGTTCAGGATTGGGCTATGAGTCTTCCAAGGCTTCTCCTGATTCAGGTGTGTGTGTAAACAGGGAAGAGAAAGGAGCAGGAAGGAAATGCTTGTGCTAACCACTAGGTGCTACTATCCTTGGAGCAGCATATGGTTGCTGGCAGCCCCTCTCTTGACCATGACAGGACAAAACACATAAGTATGGGAAATACATGAAAATGACTACCAACCAGAAAAGTGAGAGAGACAGAAGAGAAGTAAAATGCAGCCAGTGGTACACTCCCAGGTTATTTTCACAAGCAAGTTCGTGAGTCATCCACATGGTTTATAATGAGAGTTGTTTGAATTTTTGATTTTTGCAGATTTCATAATTTTAAAAAAAACATGAAAAAGGCAGAAAGCTGTGTTAGGTGTTTTTATCCCACATTCCCCTTTTGATTCAATTTTAAATGCTTTAAAAGCATACTAGTCAGCTGATATAGGTGATATCGTGTCAGCAGCCACAGAATTACAGGCATGCCCCAGTATTTGCTGGGGTTCTGTTCTGGACCCTCCCATGGTTACCTGAAACCGTGGATACTGGGGACGCCTTTTAAAGATAGGGGAACATCAGTGGTTTTGCTGCAACGAAGTAAAGAAAAAGATATTTGTTTAATGTTCCCCTATCTTTTTAATGAGGGTGGTGGTGCTGCGAGTTAAACCGCTGCTGCTGGGCTTTCTGACCGGAAGGTTGGCAGTTTGAAACCACGCGACGGAGTGAGCTCCCGTTGCTTGTCCCAGCTCCTGCCAACCTAGCAGTTCGAAAGCATGTAAAAATGCAAGCAGATAAATAGGGACCACTTTGGTGGGAAGGGAACGGTGTTCCGTGCGCTGCGGTGTGGAGTCATGCTGGCCACACGACCACGGAAGCTTGTCCCCAGACAAACGCTGGCTCTAAAGGCTTAGAAACAGAGATGAGCACCACCCCCTACAGTCAGTCACGACTTGACCATTTGGTCATGGGGAAACCTTTACCTTTATCTTTTTAATAGGCTCCCTAGTATCCACAATATCCATGGATAATTGGAACGGTGGATACCGAATCAGTGGATACCAGGCCATGCCTGTAAAAGAAAGGCATGAAATGTAGTAACTTATTTTAATTTCTGGAAAATATAAAACACCAAAATGTGGTTTGTGTTTTTATGTCATTAACAAAAACAAACACCTCTATAAGTATAATTATGTTCATATAGTAGGAAAAAATGGGGGAAAAACATTTGTAATACCAATGAACATTCTGCCCAGTGTGGATGTTACATTCGCATTACAAACTGACTGAAGCAAGAACTGCTTTGAACCTCACATATGAAAAGAGGCTTCATTTTCACATCCATTGCATCTGGATGCTTCATGCATAAATTGCCTATTTTTGACGATTTAAATGGACATTAGGAAAATGAGATTTATTTCATTGGGGTTTTTTTCATTACAGGGTAGGAAGTAAATAATACTGATTTTAAAATGCAAACCTCTTCCATAAGTAACCCCCAATAAAAGAATATGAGAACAAAACAAACAGCAAAACAGTGATTTTTTTTCCCCCAAAGCTAATCTTGGATGTAAATGAACAACTGCCTCATTTGCTCTAGGATGAGTCACTTCCAGAGTTTCTAAATTTGAATTTGAGTGCTAGCAATAGTCATACTTCATTGGATAATGAAGAAAAATTGGAAATAAACCATTCTTTTTTATTCCAAAATAATGGTCTGTTGCCATTTTCCCAGCTACAGATGAGACACCAGTTCAGTTTATCCCATAGATCACATCCAATACATTTCAGTTCCCTAAACTGCATATTGTTTTTGGCAGGGAATCCTCTCTAATGAGCTACCTCTGAGGCCTTACAGTACATAAGAACATAAGAAAAGCTCCACTGGAGCAGGCAGAGGCCCACCTAGTCCAGCTTCCTGTACCTCACAGTGGCCCACCATCTGGGCCTCAAGGAGCGCACAAGACAACAAGATGCCTGCACCTTGTTCCCTCTCCCTTGCACCTGGCATGAGGTAACCTACATCTAAAACCAGGAGGTTGCTCATACTCATCACAACCTGTAGCCTACGATGGACTTTTCCTCTATGAATCTGTCCAATCCCCCTTTTAGGCACCCAGACCAAACGCCATCACCACCTCTTGTGGCAAGAAGTACCACAGGTTAATTGTCCACTAGGTAAAAAAGTATTTTCTTTTATCTGTTCTAACTCTCCCAACACTCAATTTTCGTGGATGTCCCCTGGCTCTGGTATTGTGAGAGAGGGAAAAAGGCATCCCTCTAACCACTCTATCCATCCCAGACATAATTTTGTACGTATCAATCATGTGTCCCCCCCCCTCAGGCACTGTTTTTCTAGACTGAAGAGCCCCAAATGCTGTAGGCTTTCATCATAATGGTGGTGCCCCAGCACAGTAATCAATGACAGTGATTACTTTGGTAGGAACCAAAGCACTCTATGAGTGAGTACATGGAGGGAAGAAGTTTGGGTGAACACCAGTGGAGAGCCAAAACAAGAAGGTTAGATGGACTGGAGAACAGGGGGTGGCCCTGCCCATGCAGTAAGATAGGGACGACGTGAGACCAGAGGGGGCGGGCTTAGCGGCCATGTTTTTATACTCAAAATGCTGATTCCAAGCATTTCAGATTGCTTTGCGCGTAGTAAAAACTTACGAAAATAAAACCATGTGATCGTGGAGTTCCGTATGCAGAACACGTAGGCATGATTAACAAGGTTGATATTAACTTTTACACACGGGCAGGGAGATTTTGATTCGTGAATTCGCGGCAATCCTCCTTCGCGGCAATCCTCCGAGTCAGCCATATTGTTAGACCCATGGAGTTGCGTCGGCCATATTGTTTGACCAGACCACGTGACCAGACCACGGACCAGACAATGGCGTCGGCCATATTGTTTGACCAGACCGGAAGTTTCAAGAATATGACGTCATTTCTTCTCCTGTGTATTATAACTCCATGCTGGAGAAGCCATGACGTCACATTCTTGAAGCCCTGGACTGAGCAATATGGCTGACTCAGATCAGCGCCGCGAACGTCGAGGATTGCCGCCGGAGGGGCTCTCTCGCTCGCACGGCGCACGTATAAAAGTTAATTTCAACGTCTTTAAGCATGCCTGCGTGTTCTGCATATGGGTGTGCGAATCGCTGAACGAAAAATGGGATTTAATTTCCGTGGGAAGATTCATGTATTCACATTACATCGACTCAATAAAACGACCGGTAATATTTTCGAAATTCTGAACATTAACAGACATTTTTTTAATGGGGCATGGCCATTTTATTTCTGCTTGTATAGATTTCAGAAAATAAGTCTGTCAAAACAGTGCAATCTGAGTTTAAATAGACAGCATTTCATCCGGTATGTTCAGTAATACGTGGAATTAAACCTTGGAATTGCATATTAACTCATAATAAGGTTACCAATAATGTTTCTCCACGATCACACGTTGTTATTTTCATGAGTTTTTACTTCAGGAGTAAACTATTAAGTCCTAAACATCACGCGCAAAGCAATCTGAAATGCTTGGAATGAGCAATGTTTTGCACTTACCAACATGGCCGCTAAGCCCGCCCCCTGGCTTCAATTCTTCCCTATTGATTGTTAAGGGAGGGCCGGGGGTTGAGCCAAAACCAACAACAGCAGGCATTTTGAGATCAGATGACTGTAGTACAACCCGTACAATGTTAAGGAAGTTTCTTAATTCCTCACTCGGTCTACTGTGAAATCAGTTCATAAAGTTTGCAGCAGCAAATATTATTCTCGTCCAATTTTAGTCCCTGTTAACCGCAGTGGATCATTCCAGGTTTCTGTCCAATTTGCATATCATTGGCATTTCTCTAATCTTTATTTATTTTTAAAAAGAAGCGGGTTTAAATTTCCACCTCATCACCTGTATTTCAGTATTTGAGAATTAGTCAACAATGCAAATACAGCAGTAAGCCTGTAATGAGATGTGTCTAGCTCATTTTCTTCACATTAACCCTGGTTCAGAGATTCCTGTAACATCAACAGTATAGGATGGTAATCCTTTCCAGAACTCTGTTTCATTATCTTTTGATCAGATGCCAGGTAGAGTTTGTAGGACTCTCTCTTGCTGCCAGTGCTTAGCAAAGGCTAAGTGAGCTTTGTGCACCAACAGGGCTTTATGTTTTATGGGCTTGAAAGAACAGGAATGGGTATATCAGGACCAGATCTAGAGCCCAATGCAGGGCATTCCCACGGGGCCCCTCATTTTCCCCGTAGGGAAACCAAGTCACCAAGAAAAACACTGGTGGTGGTGCAAAGGACAGAGTTGGGGGTGACATGATGATGTCACTAGCAACTGTTTCCAGGAGGCCCATGATGTCTAGTGGGTGAGAGCTGGGAGCAGCCATCTTGGAAGCTGCAGGTCTTACTTTTGCTATATTCCTTTTGTGAGTGTTAACAGCTTGAATTTTCAAGTGAGGTTTTTTTTTTTTAATTGTTTTTAGTTCAGTGCTTTTACATCATATTTTGTCCTCATCTTGCTTTCTGTCAGGGATACGTCATGGTTGTCCAATTGCTGCAGTCCAAGAATGCCAATTTTGCATTTCAGGAGTGTGATTTTATTATGCTACACTGACAGCACTCCATGTTTGGTGATGTCACTTCCAGCTATGACATCACTTCAGGTGGGTCCTGACCAGTGGTGCAATTCAAATGAACTAACAACCGGTTCTATGACATCATAGCCAGAGCAAAAAACAAAAAAAAACGAAGCCAACCGAGGTAAGCGAGTGGGTTAACAACTGGTTAACAACTGGTTAATGGGCGAACCCCCCTGAATTCCACTACTGGTCCCAACCCAAGTTCCATTCAAAAAAGTGGGTCCCAGTCTGAAAAGTTTGAGAACCACTGTGTTAGAACCTGGGTCTTTGTTAAATTCATATAAAGTGGTGATCAAAAGAGGGGAAATTGTGCTTAAGGGAGGATGCAAAAGTCTTCACCTGCCTGCTCTCACAGCCCACTTCCTTCTCCCAGCGAAGCTCTGAGACAGGAAGCAGGCCCTGCCAGAAACGAAACAGCTATGGCGAATTGGGGCGCAAGCAAGACAGCAAGCCTCTTGCAGACAGGCAACCCTTTCTCAACCTCTCCAACTTGCTTTTTAAGCATTTACCCAAGTTCTAATGCACAGTTGTCATGCCAGCGCTATGTGCCCTCCTTGATGTCCAGTGCTGGAAAACAAATGCCAATGTCTGTAATATTACAGTGTCACAAAATAGGATATTGTGGTTGTGCGGTAAAAGCAGCCATAGGCAGGGAACAAACCAGTACAAGCATTCATGACTTGGTATTAAGACCTAATCCTTTGATTGCAGTGATTTTTTTGAAATAAATGTATCTGATAGCTTGGAGGCTTCTGCAGCCCTCAGGCCTAGTATTTGCTAGTCAATATACAGCCTGTGGAAATTGTAAAGCAATTGTAGAGGCTCCAAACTGGGGATGTAACATTTTGTATATCTGGAATTTTATTTCACAATATATTTATTGAGCAGATGCTGAAATCGTTGTAGGAGACGCTTGAGATTAGGCCTGCCAAAAGCTTTGCTATTTTTCATTGTAAAATGCAAGCCATAGAAACGGTTATCAAGCTTCTCATATTTTAACGTGTAATGTTGAAGCCCCATCTTTTACACTTTGTTCTGGAAGTTTTACAGAGAGCTGCTGCTGTTGAGTATCAGGTGATTGACTTTAATGAATTAGCAGCTTCACAACTTCTTTGTGCTTCCCTGGGGACTTGGAGCAATTAAAAAGTTGTGCTAATTTGGCTTCTTGTGTAAGGTGTTTATTGGAAGGAAACAAGCCTCTGCATTAGGTTCCATCGGCAACAAACAAATCACCTTAATTGGCTGCATAATAAAGGATGCTTTTATAGGCCTTGGACTTGGAGAGCTGGTAGGTCAACTGCCTGTGTAAGTTCTTGTGAAATAAGTTAAATTTTCATTTCCACCACACAAAATGCCTCATATTGATTTATAGCCAGCGGCGTCATGCAGCCGGAATGCTGGGCGGGAGGAACGGGTGAGTGGCAGCCCGCCCGTTGCATTCCGGTCTGTTTCGCCGTCTTCCCCGCCCCCGCGGGCTGCCGCTCACCTGTTCCTCCTGCCCAGCGTTCCGGCTGCATGATGGTGCTGTTTACAGCTCAAAACTAACCAAAGTGCAGCCTCCACTGCATCCAGGTATCTCCAGTATCCATGGCTTCAAGCAGGGCTGGCTCTGGGAGTGGTGAGGCCCAGTGTGGGGCCTTCCTGCGGGGCCCCCACTCACCAAGAAAAGCACTTGTGGTGCTGCACATGGCACCTGGATATAGTTGGTGGTGACATGATGACATCACCATCAAATGCTTCCAGGAGGCCCATTTTGGGAAGCATCAAATGCTTCCAGGAGGTCCATTCCAGGAGGCAGGGGCAGGTGGGAAGGCCCAAGGTAAAGCTGCTCTGCTCACCCCACTGACTCACAGCCCACAGAAATCCCAGTGGCAACAGCAGGTGATACACTCACTGCGCTGGTTCGGGCGCCCTCAAAGTGTGGGATCCAATGTGGCAACATTGGTCCCGTTGGCTGGAGGCCAGCCCTGGTTTCAAGTATCCACAGTGGGGTCCAGAATGGAACCCCAGTGGATACCAGGGCATGCCTGCACAAGTGGGCCCAAAATAGCCACAGATTTGGGACCAGAGAATTTCAGAATCCACAGGTTCCTAAGCCTTGGGGGAGGGACCCACCTGGATCCGCCAAAGACCCTCCATCTCCCGTTACCCGAAGGGGTACACCAGATGACTCCCCTTTACCTGGTGGTGCTCTAGACTAGTGGTCTTCAACCTTTGTCATTCCTGCAAGTTGCCGCAACCCCACAACTGAAGCTTCGAGACCCCATTGGGGTCACAACCCCACAGTTGAAGAAAAACTGCTTTAGAAAGTCAGCTATGGCGTGAAACTGGGGATTTATGTGTGTTTCTCCCCCACCCCCACCCACAAACAAAAAATGGTATTCAGGAGCAGTTCTAATTATGTGTACACTGGGGGAAAGACACATGCCAAGCACTGCAATCTAAGACGGATAAAGTGAGCGTGGCAGGAAGCTTCATATTGAAAGTTTGGCCATCCCTGTTATATGATATTCAGAACATGCCATAGATGAGTAATTGTAAAAACAGAACCAGGGAGACATTAATTTGGAATAAGCAGGAGAGGGCTTTTGAATGCCCTGCTGGGGAAATAGAACTGAAATATTTTGTATTCCGAAAAAGTCCAAAATCCATTACTTTCTGAAGGCAGCTCTGAAGTCCTGGTAGAATGAACAGCCTTGTGTCTAAAGATATCACCAGAAAGCACTGCCACAGGCAAAGAGAATATATTTAAATCCTCCTTCAGCCCACCCTTAAAAAAAGGACAGGTTATTCTGGTCATGTTCTCTGAGCCCAGTTGCAAGAGCAAGAAGCCCGACCGCTACAGAGGCAGCCCTTGTTTAAACAAAAAAAAACCCTTCCGTTGCTGTAACCATCGATCCAGCAGCTTTCAACGCCACCCTTTGCCATTGATTTTCTTAATCTATATTATTCGTAACCTATCACTGCAGTATCTCAAATCTAAACGCTGTTCTCAGTTGTTCAGCTGCTTTCGTTTGACCTTGACTCTCTGCTGTTCAGGATTTTCCTCGCCCTTTTGAAAAGAAGCCCCTTTCTAAAGCCTCGACAAAGCTCCAGCTTGTTTACCTGAACATGCCTCTCCCATAACAACCAGTCCCCAAGTTCCTCCTTTTTCTCTCTCCTGCTTTCTATGTTCTAAGCCCAGTGTGGGGCACAGAAAAAAAAGGGTTGCTTTGATTTTGGCTTTTGACAATGCTAACATTTCTTCACTGAATCCAAGACCAGACAAGTCCTTTAAGTAGATGATGTGGCTCTTGTTGAGAGTGGGTGGCAGGGAATGGAATTCAACACGAAAATTGAGGGTTGGGAGAGCGAGAACAGCATCTGGACCACTCTCAGAGTCAGGGAGGATGGCGCACATCTGTGTGCTGGCCTCTCTGACTCCAAGAGTGGCCCAAACATACTTTACAGCGTCCCTTGTGCCAGCCAAACTTTGTTGTCCTAACTGTGCCGGACTAACTCCCGGTTAAGATTGCGCCCTGTGAAGACTACATCTGGGATTGAGGATTCAGTGAATCACAGAATACTGCGTATTTGTAAAAAACACCACATTGAGACATGGTGGTTTAGACTAACCTGCCCAAGCTTACGGCTCTTGCTGACCATTCCTGCACCAGGGATTGCTAACTGGTCAAACGTCACATGCTTTCATGGGCAGACGGTATGGTTGAGGTGCTGGTGCTGCCTGAAGCTAAGCAGGAGAGCCTGCGGTCTTGTTCGAGATGGAATGTCAGGCTGTGACAAGCAGCTGGGCTTGTTGAGGTGCTCATGAGCTGATCAGTCACCACAAGCGAGAGTTGCGGAGGAGTGTGTGAGAAGGTAGTTGCGGACCCAGCCAATGGGCAGCCCAGGGAGGACGTCCACCCCTCCGCCACTTCCCCGCCCCAGACACAGCGCTGCTGAAGTGGGAGAAGGGCGGCAAAGAGGCAGCTCGCCTCTCAGAGAGGTGAGCAGTGTTTGGCCCTCCCTCCCTCCCTCCCCTGCTGTTTTGCATCTCCTCTTGTGATCTCCCTCTGACATCATCAGGGGATTCCCACAGTCCCACTGGCTGCCAAGGTCAATCCCGTCCAGCGCTTGCATCTCCAATGATAGCCAGTCAGATGCCCCGCGGAAACGCAAGCAGGACGTGATGGAAACAGTCCGGTTGGGCCTGAGCCAAGCATCAAATCACACAGGACGGAAAATGGAGAGTGACACTTGCTTCAAGAGAGTGCCAGTCAATCCAAAACAGAATGAATGAGAGAGGATCGGCAGAATGCTGTGTTTAGAAAAAGGTGTGGAACTATCAGAGCGGCCCAGAAGCGAACTGAAAACATGAAGGGAGCTACACGTGTGTAAAGGGCCTGGGCAACCTTTCCCACTCCCGGTAGCTCAGGAGTCCTTGTCAAGGCCCCTCAGGGGCAGGTATCAAACGCTTAGTGTCAGAGCGATACTCAGTGCAGAAACACTCATAAATTATCATCAGAGAATGCCTTCCTAAGAGCAACGCTGTTCCCAGTTTATTCCTCCTCTCTTATTCCTGTAACCACCAGGAAATTCTCCTGATAGCGTTTGAGACAAGTTTAGAATATAGTTCTGTCAGTGTGTAGCTGTATTGTCTACGCTCTTGACAGAAAGAAAAATGTTTACCGCAAGAAATTCAACAGGCATCACTCAAAAACAACACCGGGGAGCAAATACATTACGGTATTCTGGTTGCCTTGTTGTTGTTTTTCTAAATAAATAAAAAATCTCACTATTCTGCCTATGGCAAAAATAATGAGATTTGCAATGCTGTTTAGAGAAGTTGCTGGGCAGCTACAGGAAGGCCTTTAATAAATTTCTTTGACACTAGAAGCCGCATTCTGTGTGCTGAAACCAAGCCAACCTCTTTTATCTTTCTTTTATCTTTAAGCATCTCCTACAGTTACTGTGGTGGACAGTATGCTGTGCTGTGGTTTTTATTCCCAGGAAAGCATAGCCAGTCTTAGGGTTTTTCTATGTTCTATCTAAGCGAGTTTATAAATTGTATTAGGATTACTGCAAAGAGAAGATTTTTGTGTATATTTTCCCCCCTTTGGGCAGGAATGATGCTCCTGCTGATAATGATGAGTTGATACAGTCACACAGCAACTATTTTGTGCGCATCCCAATTAAAATCAAAGCAGCTGATTGATGTCACAAAGATCCACTTACCAAAGTGTAACATCAAATCACCTTAGTTAATCTTTCCTCTAAGCAGGGGGAAACCATATGGTGGTAAAGGGATTTTATTTTTTCCAATTACCAGGTTCTTTTAAAGGAAAGATAAGAACTATTTCAACCGTTTCGATTTCAAAGAATGAGGAGTTGGCTAGAAATAGGGGAAAAAGCAACTTCTTTGATTTAGGGTCAGATCTCCATATCCCCAACCCAGGCAATGCTGAATACAAATAAATGTGAGAGGCAAGTATTGATCTGTAGGTCTCAATCTCATCAAATCTGTATTGTGTTGCACTTGTGTCAGGGAACGTTCTGGCACTGATTTGTTGAGCGTGTTCACTGGTATTCGAACCGCTGAAGCAACGAGGCTGTCAGAAGGTTTGCAGTCTCTGCAGCTTCTATGAGGATGGGCACGTTGTCCGTTTTTCTGGGATTAAAATCTCACACAACCCTGAAGGCGGTGGCGTAGCTAGCAGGGGGAGGCCCCGGCACCCGCCTGAAGTGTCATGTGAGGAGGTGCCATGTGAGTTCGGCCAAGATGGCGGCCACTGCCTCTTCCTGTTTATGGAGGCAGCCTCTTGGCCCAGCTCAGAGCAGCCACTACTTCGCGACAGAAGGCCTGAAAAAAGGGATGTGTGAAGAAGCAGCCGCTGGACCATTCATCTCCTTTTGGAGGTTCTAACGGAATGTTGGCCAGGAAGCTGTTGGGGAAGGAATGGGGGCCGTGCCCCTGCCTGCCTGGGCTCCCTGGGGCAGGGAATGCAAGTGGTGGAGCTGGGAGGGGGTGAAACAGGGAAAGAGGGAGGAATGGGGTGGGGAGCTGCAAGGAGTGGATCCAGCAGTGATGGTCTGTCCCGGATCCTTTTTCTAAGCCTGCCCACCCCTATCTCTTTTTGGACTTGCGCCAGCTATGGCACTGGCACATGTCTGAGGAGACACATTGATCTGGAGATTTAAGGAGTGGTAAGGGCTATGGTTTAAGTCCACTTTCCCCTCCCCAATTCCCAATCCACCCAACCGCTCCCCACCATTTCCCTGACCCTCATCTCCTTATTTTCAAATCCGATTTCTGAGTATGCGCCAGATCATAAAATATTCACAAACAAAAGCGACTGCGTTTTTCTAATCCTGATCTATCCATCCAGCTGTTCAAGTGGAAATTAGATTTAAAAAAAAATTCTCCCCTCTTGTTAAATTGATGGAACTCAATACACTTGCAGGATTTTTTTGGAGAGGTTGAAAAGTAATTCTGTGGGATTAATCATCACAGCGCACATTCTTACTTGAAATGGAACGGAGGGAGTGAGTGACAGCGAGAAACAGAGGACCCTCTTGTGGATAGCTGCCATTCCACTGCAAAGTTTTGACTGATCTTGTATAAAGAATTGATAGGCAGGTGCCCTGAAACTCGGCTGAGATGAGTTTGTCCTTCCTATATCTTATCTCGAATGAAAACTGCTTGCCAGAAAGAGCAGAGACATGACTCGACTGGCAAATGCGCAGGCTGCCACTTTCAGAGAGAGAGAGAGAGAGAGAGAGAGAGAGAGAGAGAGAGAGAGAGAGAGAGA
>JAJKFI010000095.1:2219416-2255127 GCA_029204185.1 Lerista edwardsae
AGAGAGAGAGAGAGAGAGAGAGAGAGAGAGAGAGAGAGAGAGAGAGACTGGCCCAAGGCTAGCTAGCCAGGAAGCTTCATGGCTGAGCAGGCATTTGAACCTGAATCTTCCAAGTCTACATCATCCTGGCTCTCCACACCATCCTGTTTCTCCCTCTCATGGCCTTTGAGATTACAAATTGGCCATCTATGGTCATCCTCATCCACATCCCTTAAATCCCAAAGAAACCACTTTCTCCAGTATAGACTTGCATGGTCTCCAGCATCCGCTCAGAATGTCTTCCTGGCCATATTGTCTGTTCACTAAATTAGTGCCATTAAAGCCCATAACTGGCTTTTTGGTAACCCTTCCCTCCTGCCTACATGGTTACCACAGTCACAGCACAATCCTTTGCAGGTCTACTCTGAAGCAGGCCCTGTTGTGCTCAATGGGGCTTATTCCCAGAAAGGTATTTATAGGATTTCTGCCTCAGAATCTGAGAGCCTGATCCCATGCAGCCCAGTGCTAGCGGTAAGCCCTTACCGTCAGCACTGCTGTCACAAAAGGGCCGTGAGGCACCTCTACTGCCAGCACTAAGGACTTACCGCCAGCACCAACCCAGTGCCATGAGGGCCCAATGTGGTCTCACCACTGCAATGAACTCTTTTGGGATGTGGGGAGGGCGTGGGGAGGCGGAACTGGGCAGGAGGAAGGCAGAGTGGGGATGGTTGATGGTGACCTCAACCGCCCGATTCTGTCCTCCATGTTGGGCATCCTAACGCAGGAAAAGAGGACGAATGTCCCTTTCTCCCGAGGAGTCTCTGACAGCTGCCTGAATCCACTGGCCGTTTTGCTACTGCTGCATCCTATGGGGCCAAGGAGCTTAGGATGGGGCTGTGAACAGAGGCGGATCTAAGGGGGTGCAAATCTGTAAGTTTTGCAAGAAGCCTTACCTTGCAGTGGAAAACACTCCTCTCCTGCACCATTCTAGCCAGTCCTCACAGGGAAAAGCAACATATTGGTGTTGCTTACTGGCTACAGCAGCAAGGGAGAGGAGGGATTTACATGACAGGGTAAGGCTTCTTGCAAAACTTACAGATTTGCCCCCCCCCTTAGATCCGCCTCTGGCTGTGAATGACTTGTGAGGCTACTTTTGGACTTTGGTTTATTGTTCTTTTGTGAGGAAGTGCAGGCCTGATCGACAAGAGCACGTGCGGTTTAGGGGACTGCAGCCCAAGATTTCAGTACTAGAAAGTACAGGTAGGAGAAAAAGAGTTAAGTTAAAGCTTTATAGAAGTTGTATGTTTTGAAGAAGCAATTGACTTGCGGCAACAGAGGGTGAGGAATGAAGGTTTTGTGCCGGTAGATAGCAAAGTGAAGAGACAAAAGGGAAGGTGCGAGCAACTCAGTCGATGAAGAGAGTTCAAAGTAAGAAAGTTTCTATGGGATGTGAAGAGGGAACGGCACATTGTCACGGCTGACAGTAGGGAGGCAGTTTCAAGTGGTTCAGGAGGGATGGTAATGGCGAACAAAACGATTTGGACTTCCGTGATCTCTGGCCATCAAGGAAATTGTACAATTTTTTTCCGCAGAGAACAAGATTACAAGACTATACCTGAGAGCCACCGAGATTAATTATTGTTGAACCGAGTATTGAGTCAGCAGGCCGGCCAGTGGACAAAGACAGCCCTCGAACTGGCTGCACCAGGGGTTCTTCCAGAAGCAGCCAGTCCTAATTGTTCCATTGTGGGAACTTAGGGTGAAATGACAGTATTTTAGGAGGCCTGGAGAAATAAGCTCTTTAAGAGAGATTGGGCGCAATTTTAATGTCTCCTTTTATCCAGGACATCTCCAAGAAGAGCGGCACTGGCCTACAAATGGGCTTTAAAACTGAAACACTCACATTAAACACGTTGCCAAGTATTTCTAAGTGAAGTAAATATAAAACTATGAGAACTTGAAAAGGCCTTTTTATTGCTTTTAAAGGTCTTTCTCGCAGCAAGCATGACTGGGTAGTTCACCTACAAACCCAGCACTGTGCGCAGAGGAAAATGGGGAGAAGGATGTAACAAAATAAATCAGGACACACAAAGCTTTAATTACCCTAGTTATTTACGAAGTAATGTCTTTCGCATTTTGCTTAACAGGTGCCTTGTTTAAAATTTCCTATGTAATTATCTACTTACTGGAAGTGTGCCCTAAATGTCAGAACATCTCTCCAGACTCATAAAATGCAGTGGATGTGAACAACATCTTTAAGTATAACAGAGAAAAACTGGTGTGGTGGACTCTCAGCAATTGTCTGTGCAGCTGCATGTCGAGAACATTCACAAACTTTTGAACTGCTCAAAATGATGAACGGCCACAGGGCAGAGGTGTAACTAGAAGCCCCGTCACAAGGGGCAGTAATGTCATGACATCACACTTCCAGGTTCTCTTGGCCTGGATTGCAGGGGCTGCCTCAAAGGCTTAGCGACTTGGGATGGCCTGCGTGGTCTGGCTGCCTCTGCCCCCTTGTGGATTTGACTGGGATAAGTTTGCCTGGCCCGAACAGGGGGACAGCTTTGAGTCAGTGCAGTAATGCCTGGTCCAGGGGCAGAGCGTCTTCTGGCTCCCCTCATCCAGCATTTCAGTTGCTTTGTTGCATTAGGAGCTGCAGGTCCCATGATCTCATCATTATCTGTAATTGTTGGCTAATACAGTGCCCCATTCTCCCATTTCTTGTGTCTCAAGTGTTCAGTGCAGCCAGTTCACACCAAGGGCCTATTAAGCCTCATTTTACTATGGGGAATCAAGAACACATTGAACACTCTCTTGTGGCCGTGTGTTGGAGGGGAGGTTTGAGAGAAGTGGAGACACTGTCTGTTAGGGAACCTTGTGTGCCATTACTGGTTTTTCCATTGGGGAATGCCTAATTCACTGTCAAGGAACTCCTGGGTTCACTGGAACACAGTTTGAAAACTGCTGCCTTAAGGCAAAAGACAAGTAGCAGCTCTACATTGTATGGGAGCCTTCAATCAATCAATCAATCAATCAACAGGTACTTATATACCGCTTTTCAACACCCTTGCCAATGTTTGTCGGTAAGGATGACTGCCATTTTTTACCCCTGGAATGCCGAACAGTCTTAAAACTGCATTGCAGTTTTTGAAGATTGAGAGAAAGAAGGTATATTAGCTAAGAGCTTTCTGCTTCATTTAACTTGGCCATGACACATTAGTTGGAGGGATAATAGATTCCCTCTAGTCTTCCTTATGTTGCCCATTAGTATTAACTGCCCACGAATATCAGGGGAGATACAAGGGTTTAATTCAAACACACCAAAATTAATAGGATTGTCAGTTGAAGAGGGTAAAAGTCAGTGAAAAAATAAAGTCATTAAAAGGAGCAAATCTACCAAAACACAAACATGGGAGATTCATTGTGGAATATTTATGAACAATTTAAGCACAGTGTGAATGGTTTAAATCTCCTTTTATGGCTGGATGAGTTGAGGAACCGAAGAACAAAGAAGCTGCTTCACCGTAGAAATAAAGGATGCTTTTAAAATGAGATTTTATTCCACTGTGGCGACTCTATCAGTCAACCTTCCTAACAGCTTGAGCTGCTGACTAGCTCTATGTTACATCATGCGCCAAACCCCAGTGCATGTAGTGATGGTCACTGGTTCTGAGGGCTTTAAAGGGAATTAGAATGCAAGCAAACCTGTGGAGGAGAGGGCGATCCACACATAAACCATAACCCCTATAATGATCTCTGGGTGAGTGTGTCCCAGGGCGCAATCCTAACCTGGAGTTATGCCAGAACAGTTAGACCAGCAAAGTTTGGCAGGCACAAGGGACACCGTAAAGTAAGTTTGGACCATTCTTGGAGTCAGAGAGGCCGGCACACAGATGTACGCCATCCTCCCTGACTCAGAGAGTGGTCCAAACGTGCTTTATGGTGGCCCTTGTGCTGGCCAAACTTTGCTGGGCTAACTGTGCCAACCTAACTCCAGTGTAGGATTGTGCTCTCCAATCCATTTGCTGCAGAATTGTTGTCATCGTGTCCCATATACAGGTTTCCCAGAATCATCTGGCTGACCAAAATAGGATACTGAAACAGATGGTACCTTGTTGTAATTCACAAGGCAGGATGCTAAAGGTTCATAAGATTCTAGACCAGTTTCAGCAACTATATCTAGAACTGACTGTACAATCTGTTTCACATGGGGATTTTGGAATTTTGTATTTTGTATGGTACCTTTATGGGCATAACACAAATACAGGAAATAAATAAAACATCACACAGTTAGTCAATAACAAACAATACAAAATGTCCAGATTGCTCACTCCTTAGTTGGCTCTGCAGAACTATACATTTCGACCCGTGTCGCGAGGGCTCAGCCTTGTAAGAGCGAACAAAGCAACATTCCCAAGATTCTCGCCCTCGGCCTTTTGGCTGAGATCAAGTTTAGCATCTGTTCTTATCAGTTGGAATTTTGTAAGTTCTCAGACTTCTAACAAGTTTTAGAAATACAAACATACTGAGACTTTCATGGCTGGGTGAATCTAAAACAGAGTTAAAAATGTTGCTCCAGTCTTCAAGCCATGGATTAAACCACATCGTGGGATTTAGTCCCAACATTTCACTTTCACCTATGGAAAGCCTCTTCAGGGTGTTGCAAAGAATTGTGTATCCTCTGCTTTTAGAAATACTTAGTAAGGAATCAGCTAAAACTACTGCACTGAACTAAATTTATGGTTACATCTCAGTAAATCTGCAGGAAATATAAAAAATAAAAACGAAGCTAAGATTTTTGCCTTCCTTCCTAAGCGTGTTACCCTTGCTTTCCCTTTCAGTGAGAGGAACCTAAATGAGACAGGACATAACACAGCCCAATCCTATCCAATTGTCCAGTGCTTATGCAACGGTGCCAATGGGGCACATGCTACATTCTGTGGGTGGGAGGTGCAGTGATGGGGCTTATTCAAGGCAAGGGAACCGGTGTTACCTTGGAGCTGAATTGTAGCTGCATCAACACTGGAAGGTTGGTTAGGACTGGGCTGTTAGCTATCATGCCATAGGTATGATTTTCACATTATCTTATTTTTATGCTCTGTTGTTGTGACTCTCACAGCGCAACCCTATACCCCCCTTGCGCCGGCGCTAAGCTCTTGCACTGGCCGAACGCTGTCGCAAACATGCCGTCAAGCGCGCCTGCGTCAGTGCTGTGGTGCTGGACCAGCGTGAGCAGCAGTGCCAGCTCTCAGGTGCCGGCACAACTGTCGGCATTGCCGGCCATGTGCCAGTCAAGCATCGTGTCGCTCAGTCGGCACAGGGCTGCCATGAGGGCATTCCAGAGGCGTTCTGGGGGTGTAACTGGATGGCACAGTGGGCAGAGACGGCGGTTGTGGCACAGAACGGCCATAGTGCTGTATCCTAACACCCGTCCCCGGCCAGGGTGGCCCCGATTCGGGCTGCTTCTGTGCATGTACGTATCTCTGTGCCTGCAAAACAACAGGCGCAGATCCAAGCAGGCCCATAGAGGCGACCGGGGCTTACATGGGTGCAAGAAGAAAACCTCCCCTTGTCCTGGACATTGCTGCTGCCGCCTCCTAACGGGCTTTAGGATACAGCCCTGCTATGTCGGCCTTACTAGGCCATCATATTATGGGATTGTGCTCTCAAGCTCTATCATTTAGGGCGCAATCCTACCTAGCACTACGGTAGGAGTGCCAGCCAGCCAGCGCCCTATCCAGCACTGGGTGGGGGGAGGCTGGAGCCTCCTCTGGCAAAGGAACGTGCTACTCCCTTACCGTAGGGGAGGCTCCAGCCTCCCCTATGTGCTCCTCAGATCTGCGCCTGCTAAAGAACAGGTGCAGATCCAAGTAGACTGTGCGGCCTGAATTGGGGCCGTGCAGCCTCGCTGACGGGCTTAGGAAGTGGCCGTATGGCCACCTCCCAAGCCCACCCAGGTCCTGCCCAAGTCCCGCCTCCCCCCTCCCCCCAATCCCTGTCCCAAGACAGAGCAGAGAATCCCTTGCGCTGACTGTGTTCGGTCAGTGCAAGGGAGGCTCTCCGTCGGTGCTCTGAAGCCGATGCTGCAAGCGGGGGTGCTGCTTGGTGCCCGCACGCCGGCGCTCCGCCCCTCACATAGATGCTATGTAGCGTCGGCGCGACAGGCGCGCTAGGATTGCACTGTTAGTCTCTGCTTGAAGAACAATATTATTGCAGGCATTGAGCCTGGCTTCCCTAGGTCAAGTGGCAAGGAACGCCTGGTCCAGGTTTTAAAGTCAAACCGTTCATATAAAAAACAGAGTCTACGCATGCAAGATACACATGCTGAAGACACAAATCTCCTTGCTGCAGATGTTAGGGTGCTTGTTTTTATTGTGTTGATAACAGTTTGATAAATTATAAAGAATTACATGAAAATATATTTTCTTAAAACATATTGCTCTCAGATATATTGCTTTTTTGCCATTTAATCTTGAGTGCATATCCAAGAAGCTGGGTCTTTAAATCTTGCTTCCTCCATTGCTGAATGTGAAATGGTTCCTTTGCTTTCTCCCTTTGTCATTGTCATTCTATGGCAGAGGTCCCCAAATTCTCCCGGAGAGCAGTGACCTCGGTAGGTACGGTGATGTCACCTCCAGGATTGCATCGCTGCTGCTGCTGCAAAAGGGTTTTGTGTTGTTGTTTTTCAACTTACAGGGGTAGCACTGGCCCTCTGGAAACCGCAAACTGGAAGTGGGTTGCA
The DNA here is from genome assembly GCA_029204185.1 of Lerista edwardsae. Lineage (NCBI taxonomy): Eukaryota > Metazoa > Chordata > Lepidosauria > Squamata > Scincidae > Lerista > Lerista edwardsae. The sequence continues at coordinate 2,226,138 of JAJKFI010000095.1, forward strand.
ATCCCAGGGAACTGTTTTGAGGCATAGGGGACCTCAGCCCCCCTGCACTCTCCGGAGGGGTAGCATTAGCCCCTAGAAGTTTCAAAAAAAAAAACACTGTTCTGCAGCTGCAGCACAATCCTGGAGGTATCACAGCTGTGACATCCCCACAACCCTTAAGGGGGTAGCGACAAGATTCCTCTGGCTTGGGCATTGCAACACCCTCTGCCCTATGGCAAGCTGAGCAGGTTTGCCTGAGCTGCCAGGGCTTTACATTTTGGAGTATGTAAGAGCTCTTGCAATTTGCTACGTTGGTACCAACCCCAGCAGTCATAGCAAATACGAACCAGTTAAAAACCCCAGTTAAAAACTGGACTTTCATACCTCTTCCAACAGTCCAATGGATGAACATTGGAACACTCTTGCAGGCTGGTGATTTGTACCCCAGGATCCCTCCTCCAGCCATTCACGTCTTCAGCTGAAGCAGAGGCGTGCAGCAATAACCTGCTCTGTCATCTTCTCAAGTAGGTGTATTAATAAACCGACGACACATTTCCTTTTTTTAAAAGAGCTTTGAAATGTTTAATTTCCCAGTGGATCAGACTGTACTTATTATAGAACAGCTGCAACACAAATAGGTTCGGCAGGTATTATCCAGACAGGTGGCTTGGGGGTTTGGGGGAGGAGGTAGAAGGATAAAGGTGTGCATTTATCCTTTTGGACACCATCCAGTCTGCTTCTGGATGGAGGGAAGGATGGGGGAGGAAAGAAGGGGCAGGGGAGGGCAGAACGAGGCAGCAACAGGGTGGGGGATGGGCGTATCAGATCTGGGGAGAGGGTGGGTTCAGCAGTAGGGGCGGGTTCCTGTGCTGAGGGTCCATGTGGCACAGGTCCAAGTATCCCCCCGCTGCATGCGCCATTTTGGCATTGCTACATCAGCAGAAGACAATAGGTTTGGGCTCTTAGCTACCAACTCCACCACACCATGGTCCCAGATGGGTCTACTCAGATTTGTGCCAGCTCTTTAACTGGTGCAAGTCTGAGTGAATCCAAGGGGGCGTAGCGAGGCCAGGCAGGGATATAGCATATAGCAGCACTATTTTTCATTATAACTGGCCCTTGTCGTTCCTCTGTATACTTCCAGGTGGCTCTTGCCCTCATCCTCCCCCTCTCTGCCCACTTCCCACCCTGCATGCCAACTTACCACTGCTGGGAGAGCTGAGATGTGCAGTGCCACTTACCATTTGCGGCAGTGGCCCAGCAGTGCACCACAGCAGCCCAGCTTTTGCGCCAGAAGAGCATGCCCTGCCCTGCTGGAACATGAATTCCATCAGCAAGGTCCACAGGCAGGATTGGGCCATCAGAGATTTTGCTTCTAAAGACCCGGGGGGGAGGTTGCTATAGCTTTGGGGGGGAAAACCCCCTCTCTTGCACATGTGTGCATGCTGAAAAGGTTTTCTCACGGTTCTCAATTCCCCATCCATCTCAAGGAGCAAAATCTTCCCACTTCTCTCTGCTTCTGCAATGCTTCACACCCCTCACCTAGCCTGCTCATGAGCACCGCAAAACTCTCCATCAAGGCATTTGGTGCAATGCAGGAGGCTGCAGTAGAGAACTGGTGGAGACCAGGCACACGTTCCTCCTTCAAAATACTTTCTGCTGATGCTGGAGCTCTATAGGATCAAAGCCATTTTAGGAAGCGGGGATAGAATTCAAGCTTTATTTTCAGCATGGAACCCTTGCAATATATTTTGCTAACCCCACTTGCAAAAGAGGTTTTCCAGAGATATTTGTAGAATGATTTGCAATTCATTGGCATACAAAAGAAACAAATTTCAAAGATCAATATTACACTATAATAACACACTATAATATAATATATAAGAGCAATATATAATATGCTTGCACCCACCAATAGACACTTTAACTGGGCCACTTTATTAAGCTTTATACAGCATTGCAGCAGAGCTAGTTGGGGAGAAATAATAACCCGAGCCCCAGCGTGTGGGGCGCTACCTCAGGGGAAATGGTCCTAGCCGTCTACGTCCCCCGTGAATCTCTCCTCTCATTCAGGGCCCTATTCAGTCCCAGGTCTGAGCCAGACTTCCATTGGCCCCCAAAGGCAGCTGTGCCACTTGGCCCACGGGGTGAACCTTGCGTAGCCTTGCCAGTCCAGTCAAGGGGGGGGCAGCCAGCCTTGTTGAGCTGGTCAGGCATCCTCACAGCAGTCCTGGCTCGCCCTCGGACCTTGATGCCTCCAATGGGACACCGAGATGGGCCCTACCAACCCTACCCACACACATCACACCAAGTGACCTTTTAAACCAGCCTGAAAAGCAGTAGCGTCCCTAGAGGGAGGCGGGGGGCTACGTTTTGCATGGCACCTTACCTTGCCATGCAAAGTGCTCTTCCCTCTCACAGACGTAGCCTTTCCACGCTGCAAAAGAAATGCAGAGACGCCTCTTCCTGGTTGCTTCTGCTGCCTGGAATGGCTACAATAGCAAGGGAGAGGAGCGGTTGCACCAGAGGCTCACCAGAGGCTTTTGGGACACCCGGGGATGTCACTACATCACCTCAAGGGAGGGGAATGCGCGGCTCCTGCAGCGCCTTGGAGCGATTTCAGCGCCTTGGCGCGAATCCTGGGGCGATTTCACTCCAGCCATGCCCCCCTCCAATAGTTGACATGTTCCCCTCGCTTTCCAACTTGGTAAGTGAGGAGAACACGTAGGATCCTGCTGCGATCAGGGCGATCTTGCACCAGCCACCTCTGCCAGCGCCCCCCTCACAAGCAGGGCCCGTGGCAGGCACTGTATTGTGCTGCAGGGAAGATTCTCCACTGGTTTACACAGCAAGCGAAGGGGCCTTGCAGAACCCAGCACTGTGTCCCCCTCTAGAGGTGCTACTGCTGAAAAGACCAGCCTGTCCCAGTCTAGCCTGGAACAGGAGAAAAACCTGCCAGCCACGGCAAAAAAATTCCCTACCCTGCCCTCCAAGGAGTAACCAGCTAATTTCAGACCATAGACAGGGAGGGAGGGAGGGTGAGGTCACTGCTGGGACCAAAGTGAGCTCTGTCGGGAACACACCCACCCGACAGGAGTTCAGCCCCCAGCTGCCCCAGCTCTGCAGCCAATGGGGTAGCGAGCCTGGCTGCATGAGAGGGGGCGGGGCAATCGGCCATTAGCACTGAACATCGCTAATGGCTTTTGCATAGCATTATAGAATGCTGGTCCTGGAAGGGACCTTGACAGTATCTAGTTGTTCAATGCGGGTCACGGCTACAGCATGCAACTGTCAACAGAAACGTTCTTTAAGAAAAAATGGCCAGCTATGAGTTCACAGCATCTGGCCTACGGAGTCCGCTGCAGATATTATGGTGGCCAGGAGCAAGTACCAGAAAATCAGGCTTGTTCCTGGTAAATAGGGATGCAGCATATGAATTTCTAGCACTTTTATGTCGTTGAGGAGCAATGCAGAGCACAGGAATTGCCCTTTCATTTCTCATTTCATATTGACCGTTTCTTAAACTTTGCAATTTCCCCTGTCAAGGCAGCATGAGAAATAGTTCCAAGATTTAATAATGACAAATAATAGGCTGGCTGTCGTCGTCACCCCTTCCTCGTATGCGCTGCGACATTCCCTCCGCATTATTACAGAAAGGCTGTTTCTCTCACACTTCTGGCCACTTCATTCTGGTGGAAATCTCCAGCAAAGTTGTGTTGTTCTCTGTGCTTACGACAGAGGTCAATTGGTTTGGAGTTTCCAGGCTTCATTAAAATTCCACTTCTGCCCTGGATCTGGGAGATGATGTTAATTCTCTGAACAGGGCTGTGGCTAACTTATTTCTGTAACTGTGCTTGTAGCAGAAGCCTATTAAACCTGCAAAAGGTGACTCTAAATGGAAAAATCATAGACAACCAAAGAGCCGTTTGTTTTAAAACAAAAACAAAAAAACTCAGGGACACAAAATTCCTGGAAGCTGAAAAAAATTGTATTTTTATTTCAGATTGAGTATTCCTTATCCAGACTCCTTGAGACAGGAAGGTGCCTGGATTTCGGATTTGTCTGGTTTTTGAATAATTGTGCCTCAATATTGATCCATCATGGGGTGTACAAAACAGTGCACCAATGCATTGTACATCATCCAGTTTTGTCCACATAGTTGGAAGGTAACACTGGAGCAAACATTTTGAGTCAATGCATACAGTCTATCTTCTGCTCCATGACCTACTGCCTTAAGTTAAAGTCTCATAACTGTATTTCTCAGGAACAGCCCAATGGAGAGCTGTGTGATCTTGTGAAAAGTTCACACATGTTTGGAAACACCCCATAGGGCCGAACCTTTCAAATGTGCTATAAAAGTTGAATGGTATTCCTCCAGCTCTCTGAGATGCTACTTTCATACATGCTCCTAGATTAGTGTCAGTTGGATTCATATTAATGTAAAAAAAGAAAAGAGAAGCTCCTTTAACACCATGCTATGACTTTTATCATTAAGAACACGCGGTTCCTTACTTAGCAAAGCAATTGCGAGAGCTCTGAATTGCAGCCCAGTACAGCAAAGAATGTTAAGAGGTGCTTAATATTAGAGATATGCTTAACCATGAACAAAGTCAAAAGAAACACTTTTTTTAATGAAAAAGCCCATATTCCCCCTAAGTACTACAAAGGAAATCTGAAGGGTTTTTTTCTTTCATACCTTCCAAAATGATCTACGTATAACATAAACTGGAGCAGAAGCCATATTGTCAGTGGTGTAGCAAGGTGAGGGCAAGAGGAGCAACACCCCCTGGTGCTATCCACAAGGGTGCGCTAAGGGGGTTCCTTTCCTGTATGTGTGGTGGATTAGGGTTGAGCCCTGGTGGCAGCCACAGCAGCAGGCACTGTTGTTGCTGCCGCCCCCAAAGCAGGTCAAGGGGCCCTCCCTTACCAGATGGCATGACAACGGCTACTTCTCCCATTCAGTGAACAGGAAAAGGAAAAGAGAGCAGAAGAGCAGCGTAGCCCATCACTTTCCACCTTACTTCTTCAACTCCACCCGCGTCATTCATTTCCAATCTGCTTTGCAGAAAGAGCAGAAGGAGTGGCAGCAAGTGGGCGAATGCCGCGGGCAGTGTCATGGATGATTCTGCCCAGCTTTGGCAATGGTAAATGTTACCAATGGTAAATGGTAAATGTGAACAGCCAGCACAAAAGTTCTCGGTTTTAAGTAGAGCATTGCAAGTGTGTGTGTGTGTGTGTGTGTGTGTGTGTGTGTGTGTGTGTGTGTGTGTGTGTGTGTGTGTGTGTGACATTCACTGAAGCCATTATATTTAACAAAATGGCCTGGAACTCTCTCTCTCTCTCTCTCTCTCTCTCTCTCTCTCTCTCTCTCTCTCTCTCTCTCTCTCTCTCTCTGCACCTGGTTGCAATGTTACCAGCATTGCTATAGAAATAACTGAAATGTCAGCCCCCGTCTGCTTTGAAGAAGGTGTGATGGAGACATATGAATGCCAAGGAGGTGTCTTGCTCATTTCCTATGGAAAGCCTTTTACGTACTGTACTTCCAAGCAATTTGCCTGGTATGGCCCGGCAGTTCTGAGTGTGTAGATGTCTTGCTACACTACTATGAGAACAAAAGTTGTTAACTGTAGTGGATTCAGAATAAAACCCATTTTTTTCTAGGCTATCATGCAGACACAAAAAGCCTCTGAGACAGCCACTGTCATAGGAACAGGTGTCATGCTAAACCCAGCCCCAGATGTAGTGCTAAGGCCATCAGCAACTGCCTCGCTGTTACCTTCTCCATGAGAAAAAATGTGGTTCCTCCAGCCTAAAGGTGCACTTGCAAGTCTAGTTGCTCCTATCTTGGAAACAGTTCTTCAATCTGCCACCAGCCATGATGCTCTTAATTCCTCTCGCAAGACTCAAAAGACCACATGGACTTTAATGGCGCCACTTTCCTGACCATGTCACAGCCAGTGCTTATGGATGTGCGCGAGTCCCAGATGTATGCACAGGCCATTCATCTCTCCGTTGGGAAGACTGAGCAAGTTGCCAGTTTGGATGCGACTCAGGAAGTGAAAACCACACTTCCTTCCTCCTCCCACGTGTATAATGAGAAAAAACAACCCTCCCTTTCCAGCTCTCTCACTGAACCAGTTGCTCTCTCACGCGCAGTTGCTTGATGCGGCCTTTGGCTCAGGTTGGCGCCAAGATCTTTGCAGCACCCCCCGTGAAGCCAATATTTTAAAACGCAACTGGGTTTGCCATAGCAGGCATCTCACATTCCATCCCTGGGGTCAGCCGGAGGACTGGGAAGGCCCCTGTCAAAACCCTTGGAGAGCTGTTGCCAGTCACTGCTGACGATAGAGAGGCAGGTGGACCTACAGCCAGATTCCTCAGAAAGCAGCTTCCTAGGATCTGAACAAAACATGCACGCATACACATTGCACAGGTTTCTCTGCTGTTTCCCACAGACACAACTCCTGCTCCTGCTCCTGCTCCTGCTCCCTGCCCCACCGCCAGCCCTTTCCAGCTAAACTCCTGAGTGGGTGGAGTGCTGAACAAAGCATCCAAACTCCTTCCCTACTGATCTCCCATCATCACAGCTTGAGCATGTGGGTGGGAGACTCCTCTCTGCTATGAGTCATCCCAAAGAAAACCAAACAGCATGTGGCATCCCAGGGCAGGTAACAGAACCCCACTGGACATTTGTTTGTTTGCAACTGTAGGAGGCCCAATATTGAGTGAAGTAGCCACGGGTGCTTAACACTATACCTGCCAATCATTTTTCCACTTCAGTTCAGTACCAGACGACACCTCTGGTAAGTGGCATCGCTAGTGCCTTGGATATCGGGGGCAGATAATTTTTAACGCCCCCCCCCCTTTGCAATTGAAGAAGGATGGAAGAGGCACCAAACAAACAACGATGTGAAATAGTTTGTTTAAAAAGCCAACCAGGAAAGTTTCAGTGAAGGAAGGACCAACAGGCAAATGACTCAGGCAGACTGGCATATTTTCATCACCTGCCTGTTGATTCTTTCAATGAAAGAAGGGCCAACAAGCAAGCTACATGGGCAGTCCTGTATATTTTACTGCGTATGAATAGAATAGATTCTAGCAGCCAACGAGAAGAGAGAGGGTCTGCCTGCATTAGCACTTCCTTATGGCCTACACCCAAGGCTTCCAGGTGCATGTTTACAAAGGCTAGGGAGCCAACAAAAAATAACCTTGGGTTTTAGAGGTAGCTTATGTCTAAAGGCATAGCAACAGGATACAGATATTGTCTTGTCTTACATGGTCCCAAAGACCTCTGGTGGGCCACTATGACATATAGGAACTCATCTGAACTAGATGGGCCCTTAGCCTGCTCCAACAGGGCTCTTACATTGCAAGACATAAGACCTTTTCTCCCACACCCCATCCTTAACAGGCAGCAGCAGCCGTCCATTGAATGAAGAGAAAAGGGCAGAGATACTTTTTGCCATCTTCTAATGCTGCCATGACAAAATGGCCAACTGGTGGTGGGTGGGAAAGAGGCGCCAATAGGCCCAGGTCGCCAATACGCCTTGGCCCAGGTGGAACATTCTGCTGTGTTGTCCTAGATTTTCTTGTTTGATTGACTTTTTATCCCTGTTGTAGGCCGCCTTAGCACGCATTGGGTAGAAAACGAGGAGACAAAAACCCACATAAGCAAGCTTACCTCTGGAATCCCACCTGGAGAAAGCAGCATTGTGGAGGATGGTATTGGAACAGAAACTTTCCATTCCCCCTGCCCAGATTTTTCTGCTCAAAATTGCAGTCAACCAAAGGCAGATTTTCTAACTACAACAGCGTCTCTCAGGGCTTCATTACGCGCAGTTGTGTGTAACGTGGAGGTTGGACATAAAAGATGTAAAATAGGAAGGTTGGAGCCGTAAAATTCCTACTAAGGCATAATGAACTAGACTTGTCCCATAACCATTTCCTGAAGATGTTCTTCTTCAGAGGTGTTAAAAATGAAGAACCAGGAATGGAAGCACTATGTGCTAAACATTTGTTGTTATGGCACTGTGCGTACTGCTATGCATTTTATTGCAGTCATAATTTCAGCAAACTACATCTGGCTTCATCAAAGTCTGTCCCCTCAGGTTAACCAGCTTGCATAAAAATATCTCCTGTATTTTTTTAACGTTCCTCCACTTTCTCTTTCGTTTGAAGGGGGAAGAGCTGAATTATTTCTCATTTTTTAAAGATTACATTAACACATTTTTCACTTAATTCTGTCAGCCGTTCAGCTATGGCCTTTCTATGAGGCCTTTTTCTACCCTTTTCTTTCAAGTCCTTTTCATGTTTCCTCTCAGTCGGTTCCCCTCCCCCACTTCCTGAATGCCTTCATTGTCATTTTATCCTTTATTCTTCGGCTTTTACCATTCGGTAGGAATTAACATTAAACAATGGAGAGGAAAAAACCAGGAAAGGGCTACATGAGCCATTGCAATGAAAAACTGGATTTTTTGTAAACAGAGAAAGATGCTGTTTTGAGGCCTTGTCTCTGTGGTCTTACAGGCTTGAAAAAGAAACAGTGACATTTTGATTTTTAAAAAAATCTGCATACGAACATGTTTTTGGAACAGTAAAAGTGCCCTGAAAATCCCTCATGTACGACTACGTGGAATTTATTTTTAAAATTCTGAGCAGGAGGGAGGCCCCACCTGACTCAAGACTCTCACGGAAGGATCTGGAACTTCAGTGACTAATTCAATTTGTCTTCCTAGAGCTGACTCACTGTTATATAACATGAAGCATTATTGTCTAAATTTGTTAATGCTGATTTATAGACAGATTGCCTCTTTTGTATAAAGACGCCGCAAAGCCCACTATCTCCTTTATAAATCAGCATTACCTGCCGGGATCTGTTTCCAACCAAGGAGACAGATGTAGCCAATCAATATGAGATATCTGATTGATGGTGGTTCCTGTCACCATTAACCAAGCGTATCTATAGACATGCCAGCTCACTCTCTCCCTCTTACTTTCCTTTTCCCTTTTGCAGCTAAGGATTTGAATTAGAAGCTCTAAACTATGAAATTGATCTTCCCCAGGTGTGAGCAATTTATTTTCTGAAGGATCGATCCTGCAAAGTGTTCTATGACCTCATTGTTAACGGATGCTGAGTACCAAGAGACATGCTAGCAGGGCACAGCCCCTGTAAAAACTAGTTGTCCGTAACAGGCTTTACAATGTACAAGTCAGATGTATGTTCAAAAAAAATAACTCACCAGGATTTAGCAGCCTTGGCCAAATCTAGCCATTTGGGGGTTCAATGTCATCCACAGGTTGTCTGTCTAAGGGCCCAATCCTACCCAACTTTCAGAATTTATGTAGCTGAAATGCAGTCTGGAAGTGAGGGAACAAATGCTCCCTTACCTTGAGGAGGCGTTCATGACTGTCCCCCATTGCAAGACACAGTGCGTGCCCTGTTGTCACGGCTGCATCTGTGCTGGAAAGCTGGAAAGGGTTGGGCCCTCTCTCTGTTGACAAGTAGGGGACAGAGAGGAAGGAAACAATTGCTGTGCAGAAGGTGATGAGGAATCTTTCTAGTAGGTTACCTTGACAAGAGAAGGGTGTGTAAGAATTGGGCATGTGTAGTTCTGCCTCTTCAAATGCCGTGTAAGCCAACATAGTTGTTGACCTGACATTTCAATTAACTTTTGTGTCCATTCACAAAATAGTTATTCAGTGTTGGAGCCTACTATAAATACTAATAATAAATTCATAGGGCAAGCCTGCGCAAAGACTTCTGGGTTTTCTGATGAGCTGAACATCTGAAAACTAGAGCAAGCAGGATAATTCACACATTTGATTCAGCGTGGTTTCCCTCCAGGCCTGGAAGAGGGTTGCCATACCTTATTGAAGGTCAAAGCCTGGTGCCTTTTGCAGCTGCATAATAAACCAATATAAACAAATAGGCTTTTGACCGTCACTGCACCCCCATGCCTGGAAAACCTTGACCCACTGATTTCAGCCTATAGGTCCCTTGTGCTGGTCCATGAGGGTCACAAATGCACCGTAAAGCACATTTGCACCACTTTCAGAGTCAAGGAGGCTGGCACATGGATCTGCACCATCTTCCCTGACTTCAAGAGTGGTGCAAATGCACTTTCCAGGTTAGAATTGCGCTTTTAAGGGCACTTTTAACTATTCAAAGGGTGGTGATTCTATTGAGGAATTCATGTGGCCATTCCACGTGCCACAGGGGGCCCAAAGAAATGTTGCTCAGTCTCCAAACATTCAGAAACTTCTTCCCACCACCACCACCCCGTGGTTTAGCACTGAAGCTCCAAGCTGATGGTACAAGCAGCGCTCATGCCAACAGATTCACGGAGACGACACACGTTTCCGTTGTGGCAAGGCCACAGCTGCGGGCTCTGTTTCCTATGAATACAGGTGTTATGTATATTGAATGTGCCAAAATTGGGAAGGGGATGGTCTTGGAGGAAGCTAATCCTTTGATGTACCTCCTGAAAGCATCTCTGTGATTGAAGTCCTCAACTGCACAGATCCTGCTGTTTTCCAGCCCCCTTTCCACTATATTATCAGCCAAAAAGGGTCTGAACAGACAAGGAAAGTCTGCCCCTTGTCTCCCATCCCTCCAGAGTACTAAAATATTTTCCATTTTTACATTGATTGCCTCAGCTGTTTCTGCACCAGATAACTGTTTGGAAATTTCTTTTACATCTCTGCTGCGTGTGTTATCATTTCTGATTCATCTAAGAAGCCATTACACCTATTCTTATTCTCTTTGTAACCAGCCCTCTTTCCCAGCTGTTCTTTTCTCCTCTCTGCTCAGCTCTTGCCTTTGAAGCTCTCATATTGAAGACGGATTTTTTTTTACATGCTTGAAAGGACTTGCTATACCGTTAAATCCTTTAAGAGAATCTTGATACCTTCCCATGTAGGTGCCTGTGAAACTGTTTACTCAATAAAAGGAAATCTTTGGACAACGTTATTAACAACAAGCTCTTCGTTCCTTGTTCAGTATCATTTAGTCTCTTGTGACTTTGAAAGCTGCAGCCATGGGCCATTCCTGTTGTCATCCTGAATTAAAATACGCTGCCGTTTGGGCCAAACTATCCCTTATGGTGAAATGCATTTGACACATTACAGTAAAATGCCACATTTCTTCAGAACACCAGGTGCAAGGGAGTGGCAAAAGGATGCCTGCATCTTGTTGTCTCGTGTGCTCCCTGAGGCATCTGGTGGGCCACTGTGAGATACAGGAAGCTGGACTAGATGGACCTTTGATCTGCTTCAGTGGGTCTCTTCTTATGTTCATATGATCTTAAGATATCAGACAGGATAGCAAGTTCTCTTTTATTTACCTCATATTTACTTCAGAGTTTTACCTCAAAAATTTACTTTAGAATGCCAGATGCAAGGGAGTGGCAACAGGATGCAAGGATCTTGTGGTCTCGTGTGCTCCCTGAGGCATCTGGTGGGCCACTGTGAGATACAGGAAACTGGACTAGATGGGCCTTTGGCCTGATCCAGCAGGGCTCTTCTTATGGTCTTATGTTCTTGAAATGCACAGTTTGGCCCAGAGAGCTTCTTTTCAATAGCAGCCACTGGGGAAGGGGCTATCAGGAGCAAAGCAGTGGGAAGGGCGTTACCCCACAATGGTGCTCTTCCAATTCATACCTTCTTCACATAATAGTTGTATGCCAAGCAGCGGTTCCCAAGCCCACCGACCTATACAATGTATAGGACTGTAGCCCTAGTGAGAAGCCACAGCCAATGGCCCAGTAGGTCAAGGGAGCTGCCAGCTGAAAACATTTGGGACCCACTAAGGTTTGGGTTCTGTCATTTTGCAAAGAGTGTGAATTGTGTGAACATGATCCCATGGCTCATACAATTAATTTTTTTTAAAAAAGTTGCCAGTTTTGTGCATCCTTTGAGGAACTTCTTGCCGTACATGGCGCTACACGGGTAAATGGGAAACCACAGAGATGTCAGAAGAAGAAGAAATATCTGCAGCTCCTTACTCACCAAATTTATTGGATTAGCTAATTCTGTGTCCCTATCCCGGATTCTTCACAGCAAATGTGTCCCTCCCACAAGATATTTGTAAATTACCATCTAAGATATTATCCGTCGTCAGGACACAGGGGTGAATGACACTATCGTACATTTTTATAAAGACATAACCAGAGATGATGTGTTCTCAAGATCTGATGTTTATTAAAGGGTTTATTGGAGCCTAGTGGTCCGGTAACAAATGATACAATAAAACAAACTGAGTTATTTCCAATAAACAAAACTCCACACAACTAGAATATTTGATCTATTTTTTAAATCTTCCTGGTTTTGTAACCTTTGGAAACCTTTCTCCGCATTTGAATTAGTGGTACACGACAGGAAGATATTGAGCTATCCAACTGGGGAATAAGTGGGTGGGTGAGAGGGGGTGGCTCTACCGTGATCGTCAAATTGCCCATATATATTGTAATGCTAGGCATTCAGGAGCATTTGTAAAGTCAATGAACAATGCACCCATAAACCAAATAAATAAATAAATAAATAAAGCAGAGCATCCTCAGCTGCTAAAAAGCAGTGCTTGATTTCCAAAAAAAAAAAAAGAGGAGCTCCGGGGCCAAGCTAGTGATGCTGATGCCATCCATAATGCATTTATGGCTACGACAGGATGCAGAGGCTACTAGCTTAGGGCCAAAGCACATGTGACGTTGAAAGCATTATTAGCCTAGACGGCCTCAGGAATTTTTAGGCCATAGCAGCAGACTCTGGGACCCCACAGATCAGGACTGTGGCAGACGGCAGGGGACCCTAGCCTCCCACCTGCCATGATCCTAGTTTGCAGGGGGAGCCTGGATCAGCAGCTCTTATCCCAAAAATGTTTCCATTGGCACCCATGGAAAATAGCAGCTGGATTGTGACCCCCGCAATGGGTTAGACTGTAGCAGCAGTAGAGCCCCCACCCCTACCCCTGATCCCCATCGTGGTTCTGGTTCAATCTGGCTGCTACCGGGCCAAATAGCATCACCACGGTGCCTGCTGATGGTCAGAAGTGATGCCATTAAACAGGAAGTGACGTCATCCATCAGGTCGTGACCAGAAATAAGCACATATTCCTCATTTAGCAACTCATGAGCTGCAAATGACAAGAGAAACTATGCGCACCTTGATCATATTTTCAAGATATGGGAGAGCCCAAGTGGTGTGTGACACCTTTCAGCAGTGACACCTCAGCACAGCTCAGCCTAAACCCCTGATTTAAACAATTTGTACAATTTGGCCCTTTTACGACATTATCAGAGAATTAGACTAATTCATGGAGGAAAGGTTTTTAAATTGATATTAGCTAGTATCAGGGCTGGCTCTAGGAGTGGGGGGGGGCCCAATGCAGGGCATTCCTGCAGCGGGCCCTACCCTCCTTGCGGGGACCCACTTGCCAAGAAAAGCACTTGTGGTGTCACATGAAGCACCTGGACATAGTTGGTGGGGACATGATGGGGCAGGGGCAGGTGGGAGGGCCCAAAGTGAAGCTGCTCTTCTCACCCCACTGACTTACAGCCCGTAGAGATCTACTTGCTGTGCTGTTGCGGGGGCGCCAAAGTTCAGGGCCCAATTGGTCACATTGGCTTCAGGACGTCCCTGGATAGTATGTCTGCATAGGCAGACTTTTATTCACAAACCCGAAGGTTTTTACAATTTACAGGAACGTTCTATCTTTCAAGAACTACACACATACAGATCTTTCTTTCTGGATTTAGCCTTCTTTCTTAGCCACCCGTCTGTCTTCTGCTGGCTGATAAGAGGCTTCCCTGCTCCCACCAGAGACGCAGCTGTCTTCAGCACACTCCTCCTCCCACGAGGCAGCTGGAACTTAGCTTTTAATCAGCCGCGGTTTGCAAGGTCTGCCGCTCACAGAGACTTCCGGCAGTCCCGAGCTCACAACCTTCAGATCTTCAGCTGTTATCTTCGGGCAAACGGAGGCATTAACCCTCTCGGCTAAATAATATGTTTCTATTATTTATTAAGAACACACAATAATGTCCATCTATACATTACCAAAGTACCAATGTCCATCTATGCATTACTGCAGAACACGATTACACCCATCAAGTAATGAAAGTACTGGCTGGCCTATAGATGTTGATCTAAAATAAATCTATAGATCGAAAATATAGATCGAAAATAAAAGCTAGACAGTGGTAGGGGCACATACAGCAATAATTCTCGCAGCAAACCAGCAGGAAACTCTCCATTTGCTCAGCGCACAATGAATGCCTTTTTACACACACCATTCAGCAACAGAGTTCAGCAACAGGCTTAGCAACAGAGTTCTCCAGAGGAAAAGAGTGGCAAAGAGTTTTCCAAGAATTTCCAAGCTGCTCTGCACACGGCTCCCTGACGCAAAGCAGGAGAAGTTGGTTCACAGCTACTAGAAGGAGAGAAGGGGCTTCCCAAGGTACAAAATGTATCTCAGAGTGGGTCTGCCTGGCAAAGAGACAGCCTCCTTTACTAGGATGCTCCTGTCTGTGGGAAGAGCATTATTTCTTTTGCCTACAAGGCTCAAAGAATCTGAGCCACAGAATCATGTACTGCCTGCCTTGCTTTAGGAAATCACACATTCTCACACATTCCCACACTGGCTAATCAGCTCCACAGTGACTCCGCTCTGCCACAACAGGTACTGCAGCTTGTCATTCCATCTCCCATCCAAAAAATAAGACAACATTCTCCTGCTTAGCTTCAGGCAATTCCAGCAGCTCAACCATCAGTCCACACATCCTGCCTATTTTGAAATGCCTATTTTGAAATGTCAGGGTTAGCCCTACTCTGGATACTTTACATTTCAGCAGTAGTCTCTAGACACCTAGCCAGACTCACACAGAAGCACTACAACACTGCTAATCTGGCCGTGACCTAGAAGTCATTTCTGGATGGATTGATGGTTACTCTTGAAGATGTTCTGTGGCCCATTAAATGTCCTACTTGACACTATGTGTGCGTCATTGACTGACTCATAGGATTTAGCAGATCCTGATGCAGAAAGTGAAGGTGCTGTAGACTGAATAATGAGCTTTTCTTCTGTTGTAGCAATTAGTGCCTCTGAGTTTTACATTGACAACATTACGGTTCTTTCATTTTGGCACCCCTATTTTTCTTTCATTTTCCCACTGTTTTCAGTGTGCCTGGACACTTTGTTCATGGGTTCAGAGATTGTATGAACTTCCTTTTTTTTTTTAAATGCGGGAGAGACCCTAGATGGATATCCTGGTGCTGTAGGATGCGATAGAGAAGGAAGTGACCTGGCGAATAGACACATGTCAAACGAGAATTTAAGTCAAGCAGAGAGGGAGAAAATTATGACAGGATTTGAAGGTGAGCTGGTACTGAAAGCCATGAGGCTGTTCCAGCCAGTGGAGGGATTCAAAACAGGAGAAACTGTGTCCACAGAGACAGGCAAGGGAGCTTATGCTAACAGCTGCATTTTGATAAGGGTCACAGAAGAAAGGAGGAGAGGTGAGTCTGTTATCAGGCTGTTGTGATCATTTTCATTCTGTTCAGTGTGCAAGCAAGATCCTATCAAAACAAAGGCACACAGCTTTAATTTTGCATTAGCACATGGCAATAATTGACTTATTTTTCAGGAAAAAAATCACGGAGACAATATTCTTTCATGGATTTTGATCAGATAAATTGGCAGTTCATTAGCAACCTCCAAATTTCAGACAGCTGTCGTTACCCAGGTCTCCTCAGTGCGCAAAGGGCTTTGAAGCACAGTCTGGGCCATTGAAGACGAGGACAAGGTTGCTAAGGTAACGACTGTGTCCTAAGATTCTTTTTATGCTTCAAACTTTCATCTCTCTAAATTTTTATAGGCAAAGCTTAGTGAGATGAATGTTAAAAAGCAACAGGAAAAAAGAGCCGGAGAAATCGCCAAATGGCAGATACACATTTGTGGTGTGTAATTTAAACACTTTGATTGAAAAACCCAAACCACTTACACTGGAACATCTGGAAATGTGAGAGGGCCCACAATTGTTTTTGGGTTTTTTAAAAAATGAGGGTGCCTGTTTGATTTCTTGACCCAGCTTTACTATTTTAATAACATTATTACATAGTTGTTTATTATATAGCTGTAGGTAATTAGCCTGTTGCCCAGTCCCTAGTATATTCCTTTTATCTTTTCCATAGTTATTTTTTTCTACTAATGATCACCTCAAGAAACTCTGAGTAGAAGAGTGTGTGTGTGTGTGTGTGTGTGTGTGTGTGTGTGTGTGTGATCAACTGAGAAGAATCCCTCCAAAATGTTTTGGAGGTAAAGTATTGGTGGTGTGGGAGCTTCAGGAATATATTCAGTTGAAAAAAATTAAGTTAGTAAATTGATGCTCCTGTAGGACACACTGATAATAAATCTGCAAGCATTTGTCTAGGGCTAGAAAACCATGATCATGACTTGGCTCAACCTCTCGATTTTTCTGTTAATGAATAGCCACTTTATACTAGATCAATATACCCTCCTAATAATGGCTGTGGTGGAATGTGCAAAATATTATCCACACCTATGGCCCAAATACTATAGCCTCTTAAAAGGGACTACTAACACTACTAAAGTCTGGGATTTCTGACAAGACCACCAGTAATGTTTCAAGGGTTTAAGGGTCATTCAGCAAACACTCTTGCCTAGTGGTATCACACCACTTTTTGAAAAGAGAGCAGTCCCACTAAGTTTGCAAATCAGACATATTGCAAGGGCACTGCTGGCCCATCTATGCACCCACCTGGTGCAGTGGCAGGTTGCTTGAGGTTTGACAGGGGGTGGATCATTTGGGGTGACTTTCACCCTGAGTCTGCTGCTGCCGCCTCCCTCTGACCTGCTACCAACACAAGCTGCCATTACTCACTTCCCAAGTGAGAGTCAGATCATTCCCCTCCTTGCCATGCTTCTTGCATGCTTCCATGAAACCTGGCAGTGAGGGATTTGGGGATTCACAGCAACATACAAGGATTGTGGGTAAGTACATGGGGGGGGTTATAGCACCAAGGTCAGTTCCGGTGGCCTCAGTAGCACCGAGGCCAATGGGCTGCCCAGGGGTAGAAATGGAGGTGCGCTGCCCCCTCCTCTGGCTCCATGCTCCTCGCACCGCTCCACCATGCCACCACACCATGCCACCACACCATGCCAGGCTCCATTTTGGAGACACACAGAGGCAAGGGAGGGTGGGCAGACCAAACACCGCTCGCCTCTCCAAGAGGTGAGGTGCCTCATCACCACCCTATTCCTGCTCCACTAGCACTGCACCCAGGGCATTTGCCCTCACCCTCTTCACGGTAGGACCACGTCCCAAGGCAGCATAAGAGCACTCCAGGGTAAAGGCATAAGGGCCACTCATTCATTTCCTTCTTCCCATGCGTTCAGGGTATGTGTGATGAGAAATTCAGGATTGAGCAGACCAGCCATATTTCCTGACATCTGGTGCACATTGGCTATGCCCAGTGGCATTTGGATGTTAGTGTGAAGGACCTGCACATGGATAAGGCTCCTCCACATCAAAGGGTTCCAAAATGCATGCCCTAAAAATAGCCGTCTGCACATAGAGCCCCATCACAGTTGGATGACAAGGGCATGGCCAATGTGTGCTCTGTTGCCAAGGGTACGGTCAGCAATCCCCCCTTGACTGCATGGTAGGAATGAGTGAACAATCTTACAGTAGTAACAAGTTGAGGGAGAAGTACTTGGTGCAACAAAATCACTTGGCAGGGACTCAGGGGCACAATGTGGGCTGAGTGCCTGGACACTCATGGTATGACTAAAATATTTGGTGAGCATCCTAATTACCAACATGCTCTGTGAACTGAACAACTTATGTGTAGATGCAAAGTTGCTGTCTTTGGCTGCGATGCTATATACATGGACCTGGCAGTAAGTTCCATTGAACTCAATGGGGCTCAGTGGACTAATTCCCGAGTAGGTATGCCTAATTTGCTCCGTCTATGAACTGCATTATAGGTTGCCAGTGTCAACATGGTAAATATATTTGGATCTTGGGTATCAATTGTGTAAAAGATTCTTTCTGAAGCATCGAAAGAAATTCAAGTTCATATGAAAAGACCTGCTGAAATGGATCCCTCTTTCAATAAAAGGGGCGCTGCCACTCAGGCAAGCTTTTCATGGCAAACCACACAGCTTAAAGAGAGTGGAAAACTTTGGTCAAGGTTTCAAAGACAAATCCTCTCCTCTTCAGAAAGTTCTCTGCTGTCTTCTAATGCTCAGACGGAGTCAAATACCCCTCTCTTTTAAGGCATCACGCTATCAAAATGGCCTGCACACAGTCGTGCACACCAGAAATCCGTTTATCTACCTCAAACTGTTGAGCTCTCCCTGCTGGGACGTCAACCTTTGTTTCCAGGAAGCCAGGCTAGTTCAAAGCTGCTACTTGGCTCACAAAACCATCCCCTCTGGCAGAGCTCACTCTACAGTGGAACCCAAGGCAGTGAACTCTAACCTCCACTGACCCCCACGTCTACTGAAGACGAACGCAATCTCTGAATTCCTTCATGCAGCTGCAGATCACAATATAATTGCCGTTTGCAAAATTCCCCTAGACTTGGACTGGAATGCCATGTAGAAGAATCCATTTTTGCTCACTGTTTTCGCTTTGCTATTTTTGCGACTGTTTCACCCTTGCGGGAGGGTTCAGTGATGTACGCGCACACAATTTCACGGGCCTGCTTTGAAACAGAATGTTTGTAAAGACGCGTGCTGTTTTGCTCCGTAAACATGCCTCATGCCCCACCAGCAAACGGCTACAAATTGCTCCCTTGCCCTTTTCTGAGGCTATGGTGAAATGCTGGGTGCGCCGTCAGTTTGTGTTTTCCGAGATGGGATAATGGAAGTTGTTTCTATAGCCGTTAATCATTGCATACAAAGGTTGACTGATTAATTAATGGCTTGGGTGCCCAGGAGGCTGCATCGAAAATGGAGTTTCAAGCAAGTAAACATTTATATTTCAAGTGTCAAGACCTGAAGTACAATCTACTACTTTGCCTCAAGTTAATTAAGGGAAGCAACACCTTGCTTCATAATTAGAGTTAGCGCAAACAAAAAAAAGACAGTTGCACAATTTGAGTGTCTGCAGACTTGTCCTGTGTGAGGAGCAGGATAGTTTATCTTCCTTGAAATATGGATCCTTGGAAAATTGAGTTTCACAGAGGCTGATGGACAACATCCACAGGCTCTGCCTTGGCATTTGTGCTAACAGTTATTAGCTCAGCTCTTCAAGAGAACAAATGACAGAAGAGCCAGCAGTCACCATCGCCAGAGATGAAGCATTGCTCCACGGAACGTCCTTTGTCTCTGGCTCCTGTCACTCTGCCTGAGGCAGTAGCGTCGCTACAGGGCAGCGCGATACGTCCTGCAGTCGCCGCAACATGCCATGTGAGCGCACCCTCCCGCTTGCCATCAGATCCGTTCTGGGCTGCAATGGCCACATGCTGCGCGTTGCTCTCGCTGCTCGGAGCGACTCCCATGGCAAGTGGGTGGGGTCGCTTGCACAGCACATTGCAGCGCCTGCAATACTGACCGTGCCACACCCCCTTGCAGCTACACTGCTGGTCCTGGATGAGAATAGTCTCTGCATCGCAAATGGGCCTCTCTACTTAGCAAGCTGTTTCTAAGGCCACACGTGAGGTCCACGTCTTTAGCAACATGTCAGGGTCTTAATACTGCCTGTCTAGTATCTGTCTCTCCCCTTACTTTATCTCTAAAAGGATGGCCTTCGCTGGAGTGATTAAAATTTATGCAGCCACACCAGAGCTAAATGCCTGTGTCACGTCTGTGTTCTGTGCTGGGCCGACAGGATTAGCAATTGTTTTCTAGTCAAAAAACTGTAAAAACTGTCCTGCTTTTACAATGTGCAAGACAGCGAATCCAAACTTTCCCCCAGTTCTCTGGACAGGGGCTGCCTTCACTCAACTCAAGGGACCCCCAAGCAAGGCAGAAGTCCTGGCACCTGGTCCTTAATCTGTGGCACCTGCTCCTTGGTGCCACAGACTCAGATGGGGAGGCACCAACACCCACAAGTGATAATAAGAACATCCTGCGTACTGAAAGGGACATGACATAGCCTGAGAATAGTTAAGACCTCAGAGAGCCAAATCTAAGTGTCGTAAACGTGTTGCAAAGCCAGTCGGCAGAAACACCAGTCAGTGCTGTGCCCCAGCACTGGTGGATTGGCTGACTTCTACTCCAGCAGTGCCGGCCATCAGAGCGGGGGGAGGTGGGGAGAGGGCAGAACTCGGTGGAGGAGGGGAGGAGTAGCTCTCTTGTGGAGGGTGGGATCAGCAGTGACTGTCACCGCCAGCAAAATAGCTGTGAAATAGTTGGTGCCAGCAAAATAGCTGACAGAGAGTGGAGTAACCCCATTGCGGGGGCACTGGGCAGTGGTGAAATTCAGCCCGTTCTCACCAGTCCTGCAGAACCGGTTGTTAATTTTAGGTTGGGAGAGGGAAGAAAGGCAGCGGCCGCCCTGAAGGACATAGAACCGGTTGCTAATTTATTTGAATCCCACCACTGGCACTGGGGCTCTACTTGGGGAATGGGGCGAACATCTCCTTCCCCCAAGGAGACCCGGTGGCTGCCATGGTTCCTATATGAAGCAATTTTGGCACCGTTGTTCCTACAGGAGTCCAGGAGCTCAGGATTGGGCTGAGACTGAGGGTGCAATCCTAACCTGGAATTAGGCTGGCACAGTTAGGCCAACAAAGTTTGGCTGGCATAAGGGCCACCGTAAAGCACATTTGGACCATTCTTGGCATCAGGGAGGATGGCACATGTCTGTGTGCTGGCCTCTCTGACTCCGAGAGTGGTCCAAACATCTTTTACGGTGGCCCTTGTGCCAGCCAAACTTTGCTGGCCTAACTGTGCCAGCCTAATTCCAGGTTAGGATTGCGCTTTGAGTTATAATAGCAACCTATACTGATTCAGACTATTGGTTCCTCTAGCTCAGACAGTCAAAGGCTATGCAAAGTTCCAGGTGGTCTTTCAGCCCTGAAACCACAACAGTGCTTCAAGCTGCTGAGCTATGCCACGCACGATGCACTGTGACACTGTTGTGAGGTCATATATACTGGTAACAGCTTTACTATCATGAGCACTGGGGGCCCTTGTTAAGAGTGGGCTGTGTGGAAGCTCTTGCAAGCCAACAGCCTTTGACATTTTCTATTCTGGTGTATTTCAGGCCCGTTTGACTGTCTTCTCACTCGAATTAAGGCTGATTGAACTCAGCCTGATTTAAATGAAGACAAAAATAACTACTGATTAACACTGATCAAACTCAGTATGTGTAAGATCAAGTCTTCAGATAAATTGACACATCGGCTGCACGTAGAGAAGGCTCTGTGTGTTATAAATAGCCACTCTAAGAGCACATTGGGATCTGGCAAGTTATTCTTGTGCTGCATGGAGGACAACTGCAGAAGCATCTCACAAAAGGACGCATTGCCATCAATCCCATAATTTAGCTGCAGATCATGTTCATCATTTCCATCCAGTGTGAGACCATAGGGGGCAGGTTGGATTTAGTCTATTTTAGAAACCATCAATGTTTGAAATCTCAGGAATTCTCTTTAAGGTCTGTCAGTGAAATCCTTTGACCAAAAACAGGTGCCTCACTGAAGAAAGGAGACTGTCCTAAAGGACAAGTTCTGCCTTACTCGGCTGAGTCTTCAGCTGAGAGTAAACTGCAGCAAACTCAAGGCACGGCTGCCAGGCTGCTCCAGGGACTGGCTGATTGGGTGGCATCTTGCTAGTGCTTACACAGGCTTGTGATCTGTCTCTTACCGTAGCATAGCTAGAGGGGGGTCACAGGACCAGGTTTTGCATGGCGCTTCAATGCACCATGGAAGGGGCCCCTCCCTGTCCCCTTTGGAGCCATTCTGGCTGTCAGGCTGCAGAGGTTAACAGCAAAAGTAATTTTTGTAGCTTTAAGGGAGCAAGCTCTCCCAGTGCAGCCGGCAGGTGAAAATTCACCCACCTGAAGGTAATCAGAGCGTGAGTGGCATATAGCAAAGTGTGAAGCTCTGCTCTGCGCGAATGAGCCAGTCTGTGTGAGCCTTGAGCTGGCTATGTGCTAGGAACGAGCAAGATAGTGAGTGTTGTGCTCCAAAGCTTGTGCATTGCTTGTCATGAGCTCATCTTGCCTGGATGTGCAAGCGTGTTTGTAACTACGGAACGGTGAGACTGGTTATACTGGTCACTGAGGAAGGCTGGACTGTTACGTGTGCCTTCCCCTATGGATATCTGTGTGGGGGAACGTTGCTGCTGAAGTTCTGCCCGGCAGAGAGAGGACTGTGTGCCTTGATAAGGGATCCAAGCCAAGTGCTCCTGGGAAGCAACAAGGAACTACTTTGGATTCCTGCTTTGGACTATACAACAGGTGAAGACCTCATCCAGTGCTTTGCTACTGTTAGCCTCTGTTGTATGTCTGCTTGCAGTAAACACTATACTTGTGGTTACTGCAAGCTACCATGTTGTGTTTTGATTCCCTCGAGGAATCCTTATCTGCTATAAACAAGCCTTAACACTTAAGCCTTATGGACTTTGCCTCTGTTTGTACTTCTGTCAAGAACACAGAGAATTTTCCAGGTTGAGCAAGTGGGTCTGTACAACTCTGCAGTTGTGTACTTGGAGGGCTTACGCCACCCCAAAGCTTCCACGATAGAACAGCACCCCTAACACTGGCTGGCTTGAGCAAACAGAGGCATCACCACTGGTTTCTAGGGACAATTCCCAGTGCTGGTGCTTTCCTTTAAGGCCCTACCTAGCCTGGGATTTGGGAACTCCAAAGGTGACTTCCTCCAACACGAGCCCAGCCCATTTCTTTAGGCAGTCTTCAGAGGCCCTTCCCTAGGGGGAGGAGGGGGCTTTTTGGTTGAGGCACTCTGTTTATGGAATGCTTTCCCTAGAGAGGCTTCCTTGGTAACTATTTTGATGTCCTACTGGAGCAAGAAGACATTTCCAAATAGAGCCTTTTATAGCCCAATCCTATTCTGCACTGGAACAGTGTAGAATATTTCCCTCTTACTATGGGGCAGGCCAGCTGCCCCAATAGGGCTACTTGGCTCTGCACCTGCAAAATCACTGGCTCAAATTCAAGCAGCCTATGCAAGACCGATCCTAACCAGTCAGGGGTTAGGATCCAGCAAGACTGTGCTGGACTATAATTGATCTGTATTCGAAATGATTTGAGATGATGGCATCCAAATGTGAGATGGCTGAAGGCTGTTGATGCAAAGAATGTTGAGATTTCTTTGGGAATACCAAAGAAAAAGCCAACAGATCTCCCCAAGAAGTTGGAAGAAAACAAGTGTGTCCTACTGGACCTGCTGTCTTAGACTCTCACAGAAAGAAGAATGCTGCCAGAAAACATTGAGCTGACAAAGCAAATGATTTATAATCTCTCATTCTCATAAAATGACGGTCGTTATTCTTCAGAGCTAAGAACCGAGCAAGTTGCAATGGGCCACTGGGCTAAAATGTACTGCAGATTTATTTCCATAATCACAGGCAGCAAAGCCCTTCGACAGAGAACAACAATTTGGCTCTGACTAGTAGAAGGACACCTTTAAAATAGGTAGGATTTAACAGCTGACTGCTCCTCTTTTCGCTTTGGAAATTGCTTTGGAAAATAAATGATTAGGATCAGCATGTGGGCAAAAAGGCCCACCCTATCATTTATGTATTGCCCCATCTGCTTTGGGCAACTGAAAGCACTTTGCTTTTATACAAACACTCCCTCCATCAAAGATGTTTGAATACATACAATTCATTCAAATGGGTAACAAAGAGCACTGTGAATTACACAATTCTATAATTATAATGTAAGCACATGCGTGTTTTTATCCTACAACACTACATGTCCCTTATCTCAATATTTCTCCCAACACTACCATAATTCTGGTCAGAGGGTGGAGATGAACCCTAGAAGGGGGAATGGAGGGAGGTCAACCCCCTTGTTTCACACCAACTCTGAAGTCCTCATTCACATAATCAAATCAAGCCTCATCATCCCCAAGCCTCAGGAACAATTTAAAAAAAGGATTGGAAAACACTTCCTGTTTCACATTTGAAAACTGGAAGTGGTTTACAATTGCTTTTTTTTTTTAACTGTTCCTGAGGCTTGGGGTCTGCATGGAGGCATCTGCAGGGCTCCCTGCACCTCCTAGAGACTGGCACTGGCAGAGGAAAGTTGAAAAAATCCTTTCCCTCGCCACCCCCCCAGGCAGCTGTGCGATCCTGGGGATTGCATTGCTGCCCTAGCCACATACTTACAATGCTCAATGTGAGCAGCGCATCCCAGCTAGCACAGGACCAATCAGCTGCTACCAGGAAATGCATTAGGAGAGGAAACAGCAGGCCAGGCAATCTACCCCAGATGCTGCATTCCGCAAGAAGCCTCTAGTTCCCAAGAAAGGGTTACCATGTAAAACACATCCACGACACTGTACTGCCCGCACTGGGAGGGTGCTAAATTAGATGGAGCGGTGGATGGAGCGGTTACTGGTAAGCCTGTTTGGGGCAAGGGGAGGTGGGGAGGGTGAAGAACTGGGTGGGGGAGGGGAGAAGCCAGCCCACGAGGGGGTTGGACCCAGTGGTGGCTTCCACTGCCAGATCCAGTGCCCCATCCGACATGGATGCAAAATCCATCCTACCTGCAGCAAAATAGCTGGTGGTGAATCGAGGAGCCCCATTGTGGGCAGTGGGGCTTTCCCTGGAGGCAGGAGGCAAAGGTCCCCTTCTCCCAAAGAGCTTCTGACAGCTACCTAGCACCTGCGGCGGCCAGGCAACTCAGGATTGGGCTGTTAATGTTTCATTTGGCCCAAGTGTACAGAGAACCAGGGCCGGCCTTAAGCCAACGTGACCAATGTCATCACATTGGGCCCCGCACTTTGGGGGACCCTGCACCAGCACAGTGAGCGTTTCGCCTGCTGCTCCTGCCAGGATCTCCATGGGCTGCAAGTCAGTGGGGCGAGCAGAGCAGCTTTATTTTGGACTCTCCCACCTGCCCCAGCCTCCGAATGGCCCAAAATGGGCCTTCTGGAAGCAGCTACAGTAGCAATGATGTCATCATGTCACCACCAACTATTTCCAGGTGCCAAGGTTTGCATGCAGCATCACAAGTGCTCTTCTTGGTGAGTGGGGGGTCCCACAGGGGGAGTGGGGGGGGCCAGCAGGAATGCCGCACATTCGGCCCCGCCCCTCCTGGAGCCAGCCCTAACTGCATCTAACTGCAGCTGTTTAGTGTGTTGCTGCAGCCTTGACTTTTAGAATCTGGCTACCTGTGTTCATGGCACACTCCTGGGAGATTTTAATGACCCAAATCCCGATCAAGTCAATCTATGAAATTTATCTAAAGTGCTCCATTTTTGTGTGGTTGTGATACCGACTTTGAAACTTCATTCACTTTTATTATCCATTATTAAACATTTCAGCTTGCTGTGTGCCAGCCCCAGAACAAACACAAAGGAAGACCTGACCCCTGCTTCAATATTCTTGCAAGCGCTGGAAAGAAAGAACTCGCAGAAAGAGAGGCGGGCGCTCGGTATATCAATAACATTCAGAAGAACCCAAAGTTTCTTTCCTGGCAATACAACTTTTCCTTGCCTGGGTAAACTTTATCCTTCCTTAAACAAAAGTGTTAAAAGAAACGATTTTGTATTGTCAGTGGACACTTGCAATAATAACCGCCTCGGTTCTTTTTGTGCTGAGACCTCAAACAAACAGCTGACAGGTTTTCGTTGACTTTCAGCAGTAAGCTGCCTCCAAATAAATATTGCCTTCTTGACTGCAGATTAGATTTCTGTAAACATGCACAGAGGCAGGCAGTCGACATTTTTTAAAAAGTATGAGGAATTTCTCAGGACAGAGAGTGTTTTCATTCTCCTTCACCTCTCCTCCTTTTTTAAAAATGTCAGCACCTGACACTGAACGTTTTTTGAGAGTATTCTGAGATAATATATGTATTGAAACAGATAAAAATGAGATATTATCAAATGGCACTGACAGGCGTCTAACCAAGAATGGGAGGGCATTTGGCCAATAATTTGCCCATCAGTTACAATGCAACTGTTGCAGCAAAAAAATTCAGCACAATGCAATTCCCTACAAAAACACTTCTAGTTGTGTTACTCTCTTTCACAGGTAATGCACCATTATGAGAATTCAGAAAAGGCAACATGCCAAACACAAAGCTGCATTTTAAATAGGATAAAGAATATTTGCCAGCCTGAAGCTTTGTTTAAAAAAAAAAGAGGCCACAGTAGACTGAGGTTCAAGTGTGGAAAACTGTTCAATTCATCCTACAACAACAGATCTCAAAATGGTGGTTGTCCCAGGTCTCAATTCCCTGCTGGTGTTCCGTCCACCTGATCACATGATACTAGAGTTCCTGCTATCATGACACCATCCCCTTTTTAGAAAATATTACTTATGTATCAAATAGGTTATTTTTAGTTTACATTTCTGTATCCTTCTACACAATTTGTACCAAAACATCTTTAGAATAGGCCTGGCCAGTGAACTGCTTCTTGAGTCCTTCTTTTACATAACACAGTTCCCAAATGAAACCTTTGTATGGTATGTGGTATTTCTTACAAAACTAATAAAATTATTTGTGAATTACCTATAAAAAGAAAGTGGCTTGTTGCATTTTGACACTTATGGTAGGAGATCTCCCAATCTGAAACTAGATACAGAAAGACGACTCCTTTTCTGGACATTTGAAATCCAAACTAATCCAAAATCCAGACACTTTAGTTCAAGACTTTTTTTTAAATATTATGTAGTGTGAACACCAGAAGGCCTTGTGCTTATTCCAACATACAGTGCAGTTATAGGCTGTCAGTTCTATTTATTTATTTATTTATTTATTTATTTTGAAGAATTTATACCCCGCCTTTCCCATGCCGAAGCAAATGCCCAAGGCGGCTTACTTGAGCAGGCTAGTCTAAACCACCATTTTTTCAATGGGGTTTTTACAAACATACAGTATTCTTGTGATCCACCAAATCCTCAGTTCTAGATGTAGCCTTCACAGTGTGGTTCTCTCCTTTGGCTGCATGCCATCAAGCCTCAGCAGGCAATCGCAAGTCAAACCTGGACAAGTCCTCAAGGTCGTATTCCGTTCTTTGCCGGCTGACCTCCTCACACACTCCACCACAGCTTTCACTTGTGGTGAGCAATCAGCTCCACAGCGACTCTGTTTGGCCACCACAGGTACTGCAGCTTGTCACAGCCTGGCATCCGTCTCCCATCCAAAAATAGACCACAGGTTATCTTGCTTAGCTTCAGGCAGTACCAGCAGCTCAACCATCAGTCCATACCTCCTGTTATTCTCTGCTCTGTAGTATGTACGTGTTCAGACATTGTTGAAAAATGTCAAAGCTGTCAGTAGACACCCATATGGGTAACAATGAAAAGAGCAAGAGGAAGCATTTCTTATTCTATTCATGCAACTATTCCAAAAACAGACTAATCCAAAATACGACACCTTCAAGCAGTCCAGATATGTAACCTGTAAGACTAGTTCTGACAGTGCAAGGCCTAAAAGCTAGAGGTGTTTGAAAATGGTGTTATTTTATTCAGAAGTAACCAATTGTGTTAAGATGTAGGTTGTAATCCTATCACTTCTACCAATACTTTGGGGCCTAAGTTGTTTTCTTTGTTCTTCTAGATACATCTCATTTTATTTTCCTTTCTTCCCCCCCCCCATTATTATTTTCTCTCTTCCTGCCCTTTTTTAGTATTGGGCCCTCTGGGGATAAATTTCTGAGGGGGGAAAACCACTGGGAAGGGACCACTCCTATTAAAATACACCACATCTACTTATTCCAATCTCTTGGGACTCAGCCCTAAAATGTGAGTTAAGCTGAGTTTGGCAAGAGTGGTGGCACCAAAACTGGGCTGGATTAATCCTACAGGGATGGTGGAACAGCACCAGAATCAGATACAGCTGAACAAGAATAGATACTATGCACCACTCAACAATACAGATTCGTTATTGCTAGTGGCCGCTGGGTCAAACCCTTGCAGAATACCTTGCAGCCACCATGTAACACCCCAGAGAGCCTTTCGGGGCCAGAAATCAGGAAGGCAGCTGGCTGGTTACAGTGAGACAAAAAGCACATGAGGCTCCAGTTAGCCAGCTCAAGGAGGAAAGGAAGCTAGCCCAGTGAGTTTAGTGGGACGACTGTCATGTATGTTGTCGGTCATTCATTCAACTATGTGTTTAAAGATTGGCTGCCGAAGAGCTGCACATCACAAACATTCCAGCCTGCAAAAGCAGATGGAATCCAGAGGTCACTAAGGAGTCCAGTCTTTTTTGGCCGGTAGATGATTTTACCCATCTAATCAGGTCATTCTACAGCCAATTCATGAGAAGCAAAACATCCATTATAGACAAAATCCGGCTTGTGGTTCTAGTAGCCAATGTAACAGTGCAAATACAACTGAGGTAGGATTGCACTGTAAATCTCCTCCTATTAGGTAGATGAAGCATTTTTTAATCATTTGCTCAAAGACAGAAAGATTGTTTATTGCTTTCTTGTAAGTGCAAAACCTAGCCCGTCGGCTGATGTTTCCGTTAAAGCTCTAGTTATCTTCCCTCTCTGGTGATGAATGGAAAGACCTTGTGACATTTATTTATGCTTCATCCTGAGTACTCTGTGTATTCAGGATTGCCAAAATTAGGCCTCAAGCTTTTTTAACTATTGCCCAGCTAAAATAAAACCATCTCACATATGCTACAGTGCACACAGTGCCCCTCTACATGCACAATGGAAGATCTTATGTTGGCAAGGGAGAATGCTGTTGAAGTGGCCCAGTAGTGGGCGAATGATATCTAGTTTTAACCTTGTATTCTATTCTAAAATATATTTTGATGTATGTATACAATTATATTAATGTAGGTGCTTCTGATACGAAGAAAGAAAGAAAGAAAGAAAGAAAGAAAGAAAGAAAGAAAGAAAG